>JAQMYF010000022.1:3357692-3377560 GCA_030014195.1 Neosilurus mollespiculum
AAAGAGATTTGAGAAGATTGAAAATTTAAAAACAAAGCTTTTCTTGTGGAAAACCTGATGCGGCCCAGCCTCACCCAAAGTCTGCCTCCAGTGGCCCCTGGGTAAATTGAGTTTGAGACCCCTGATATAGAGGGAAATACGCAGGACTTCATTTAAATTTGGGGATTGTGAATGTCACACTTTATGGAACCAGTTTCAGAGAATGACCCAATTATGAGTAAGTAGATCTATTCAAAAGAGCTCAAAGAGCAACAACTGAAAAAATCACATTCAATATGACATCTGAGAAAGACATTTGAAAACCAAGGTTAAAATAAGTTAAATCAAAGGTTGTTCGCTCGCTGCTATAATAGACAGGCGTCTCATAACGAGGGGCATCTTCTAAGAATATTTGTTTCATAACATTGTTGTCATAATTTTGGTCATGTGGCTTATACACACAGTCTTGCCTTTCTCTACTCCGTTTCATTTCTTAATTTATTTGAGGTTACACGGAGAAAACACAAACTCAGTAAAACTAACATGAAAACACCTTTTCTATGTTGCCTTCCCATAAATGCTTTGCTTCATGTCAAGTGAGCACTCCATTCAGGACCAGTTTTAGAAGCTCGGATGAACCGATTTTAGGAACGATCTGAAGCTGGGCTTTGTGTGTGTGTGTGTCTGAGAGAGGAGAGTCATAGGGGAGAGTGAGAAAAGCAAAATGCCAAAGTGACTCTTACACTGGTGGCTTAAATAAATCACATGACAATTTGTATGTTCAAGATAGTCATTTACTACATTACATGCAGGACAATCCATGACACACAGACACACTGAAATTCCTGTCTTGCTGTCCTTATAAGGGTTTTTTATTTCATATTTGGAAAGGTCAGTGCAAAGGTCATTTGTCCTACCATCCTGGACCTCCCATTGACATAAATACCAATTAGTAATACCAAATAATGAACTCTATGCCTACACATAACCCTAATCCTAATCTTAGTGTCCTTCATAATCCCTTGGTTCTTTAAATAAAAGAATGTCAAAGTCACCACAGTAACTCAAACTCAGATCTTTACCTCCTCTTAGGATATTAGGCGGCCAATAAACCTTTCTGATAGACAACTGGAGGGTCAGAGACAAAGAAGATGAGACAATGACTGTCAAGAAAGCTGTTCAAGTCAGCAGAAGATGCTTCTTTATGCCAAAGCTGTGTTCTGGAAATATTAAATTCTCTCCTTTCGGACCCGACAAAGAAATTTTTGTTCGGAAACATGATTACTTATTTTTGACTGCTATCACTTTTGGGCAAAGCCTTAATCAGTGAACGTAAATTTAATCATAGGAAATATTTAGGTCCTTAGAATCTTTAAATAGCTTTTCACTCCTCAATGGATTTCTTTTTTTCCTCCCTAAGGTGTTAAGTCCAATTAAATAATCTTCACACCTTCTCAGCATGTCACCCAGCACGCAAACCCCTCATCATCCTGAGCTATGTGCTTCCCTGCTGCCTATTTTTCCCAATTGTTCCAATCAGATTTCTAATTAACAGATCCATCTCACCAACCATCATCACTTCTACCTCACTTCCAATTAAAACGCCAAGGCTTTCCACACCTCTGAGTCCTAAACACTCCAGAACAGCAGCCCAAAATCTTGACAAACACACGTGAACACACTTTGGCATAAAACAAACTCTAATTAACTTCATATGTATTAAATTGTTTCCCTTTAGAGGTTTCAGGAGGCTTTTTTTCTGTATAAATGCCTTCAAATTTTTTGTCTTTTTTTTTTTTTTTTTTTTTAAATTTGAGTTATTTGCACAGTTTGAAATCATTTTACATTTTGAGAGGTTGCTTGTGATGTTAGTGTTGCTAGAAAAAAATCTATACATATATCCTTCTGCCGAAACCCCAAACAGAAACCCCCTTGCCGAACCCAGGTCCTTCTTCATGTGAGGCAGATGTGCTAACCACTACACTACCATGATGGCACTAGCAAAAATTACTTAAAAAAAATAAAAAAATCTTTAAGTGTCTTGTAAAATTGTCATATTGAAAACCTTGAACTGATTTCTGTAAGAATATATAAGGCAACTTGTAATGAGCTGGAACTGAGGGAATTTATAGTGATATCAAAAAAAGGACACTATTAAAACCCCTTTTTGTAATTACCTATCTACATAATAACACATGGGTTATTTAGCAGAAAAGTTCATTATATCCGTGTACATATTTAGGAAAAAAAATACAATTATCACTATATAACACACAGAACAGAAAGAGAGAGAGAGGTAGTATAAAATGGCATACAAAATCATTACAATTATTTAAGCATAATTATAAAAATTGAGACTGTAATGTTAATTAACACTCAGCTCCCCGCCACATATGGCTGTAGCAGTTTAAGAATTTGGCAATTTGTGATCTCCTGATGTTAGAGTGAATGCTTTTTTGTTGCCCTACTTGAGAAGTCAACATAAACGATTAAATGAGGATTGGTAAGATACAGAATATAATGAGATGAGGTAGGTTCATTTTTTTAGGTCCAAAGATTACTCACCCCTGATTCGGTCCCCATTCATTTCGAATGCAGAGATGCTTGTGAACAGGGTCTTTCATATACCCATCAAAACACTGGCATTCACCTGTCACAGAATAAAAAAAGCAGGTTAAAACTGAGCTGCCACAACATAATAATCAGTTAATACTGACTAAGGTACTAATGCAACTCTTTAAAACTGCAGCATGGTCCCACAGGGGGAGCTGGCAGGATGGGGGAAAAAAAGGCTTCAGCATGATCTTACCTAAATCTCTTAAAGCCATATTCCACATTAACAACCTGTGTACCATGTCAAAAGCAATGCACATAGCCATTCACTCTAAATCAGGATAGGTTTGGGAGAAGCAGACCTGATGTATCATCGCTATCTTTGTGGATGAAGGCTTGTGCACAAAATGTTTCTATTGTCCACCAAGTGCAAACTGAATACCCTATATTCTACTAAAACCCCTGCTGCACTCATTAAACTGTCTGATTGCCAAGGACAAGGACAGACATCAGAGCTACACTCCATTCTGATTATTTGGAAAGACACCTTACTGTAAAGTCTTGTAATTGCTGCTACAGCTCATTTTATCGTTCTCTGCTGTTGGGGTCAAAATATGCTGTATTTGAGAAGTGACTGTTATTCTCTGATTCTGGACTTGTTCTGCCTTGGTTAGAATGTCAAAGCTAGCTGACTATCCAAACAATTCACATTTTCTGTACTACCAAGAAATAAGAACAATGTGTAGTGTAAAACATGACTATAAGCACTTAATCCATACACACAATATCAGGTTTGTATATTACTGTACCTTTGTGCATTTTAAATCAGAGCTTTGAAATGTAACAGTGGATTATGCTAATAGAAGTCTTCTCTTAAAAATATGCTAAAAGAGATTAGAGAGATTTTTTTTAAATTAGAGACTAACTAATCAGAATTTTAATCTGGAATTATTCATGCACATCACCCAGCCATTGCGCTCACACAAGCAGTGTGCTCTTAATGCTGGTCCCAAAGCCAAGGTAAATGAGGAAGGAAATCCGGCGTATCCTGTGACATATCCAAAATGTGGATTCAAAACCAGTTCATACCAGATCAGTACAAACCCGGGTTAAGAATAACCAACACTGGTAACACTGGCCAGAATTCTCAAACCTCAGTGTTTGCATTGATGACATGCTGAATTTCTGATCAATTTGCCACAGGCCAAAACGCAGCTAAAACAACTTCTACAGCTACATCCGGGGAGAAACAGCGCAGCTAACTATGCCATTTCCTTTCGGACCCTCGCCGCGGAAAGTGGCTGGAATGAGCCTGCACTCATCTCCGTTTTTCTCAATGGTCTCTCTGATGCCTTAAAGGACAGCTTAGCTTCAGCAAAGTGTCCTGGTGACCTTGAATCCCTTATCTCCCATGCAATACATCTTGACAACCGGCTCCAAGAGCGTCACAGTGATTGCAACAGTTTCCTGAGGCACTTTGAACCACCCAGTCCCACTAGTTATCTTTCTACATCTCACACTGAAGCTCCAGAACCCATGCAAGTTGGACACACCCGTCTATCACAGGCTGAGAGGGAGCGGTGCAGAAAAGAATGATGTTGCATCTACTGTAGCAAACTGGGTCACTTCAGAGCTTCTTGCCCTAAGCTCTCGGTAAAATAACAATCCTGTTCAGCAGCTACTGGAGCTACTCGCTCTCCCAAATCCCCTGGTGCCAGGGTCCACCTTCCAATTACCATCTCTTGGGGTGAACAGAAATATTCTTGCCAGGCCCCAGGTTACCCTTGACACTCCACTCTCTGTCACAGCTTTAGATGGTCACCCACTTGGTCAAGGCACTGTAACGTTGGTCACTGCTCCTTTGCATCTCAAGGTGGAAAATCACCAAGAAGAGATTTCATTGCATGTTATTGGGTCCCCTGTGTTCCCAGTGGTTCCCTGGCCACTGGACCTGTACGTCCTTCCACATCTCCCGCGGGGG
Source organism: Neosilurus mollespiculum (assembly GCA_030014195.1). Classification (NCBI taxonomy): domain Eukaryota; kingdom Metazoa; phylum Chordata; class Actinopteri; order Siluriformes; family Plotosidae; genus Neosilurus; species Neosilurus mollespiculum. The sequence goes on from JAQMYF010000022.1 coordinate 3,362,206, forward strand.
CCGGGTTCTTCTTTGTGGGGAAAAAAGGATGGAGGACTGCGGCCGTGCATCGACTAGCGGGGACTTAATAAAATCACCATTCGTAATCGATATCCCCTGCCACTGATGTCTACAGCGTTTGACCTGCTTTAGGGAGATACCATACACACCAAGCTGGATTTGCGCAATGCATACCATTTCATCAGAATCCGCAAAGGTGATGAGTGGAAGATGGCCTTCAATTCTCCAATCGGTCACAATGAGTATCAGGTTATGCCTTTTGGACTGAACAATGCCCCTGCTGTTTTTCAGGCACTTAATGATGTTCTCAGAGACATGAATAATCAGTTTGCTTTTGTTTATATGAATGAAATTTCAATCTTCTCCAAATCTCTGCTTGAGCACCATCATACTGCCCTTGAACCAAGAACAAAAACAAGACAGTTTTTTCCATCAAGTTATGATGATTATGCAAGGCCAGTTATCCCAACCTCACGTATAGTAGCTCCTATCCGCTGGGGAATCGGATCCCAGGGATCCAGGAATAGGCCCTAGTGGACTTCTGTTTGTTCCGCAAGCTGTGAAATCCCAAGTCCTCCAGTGGGGACATTCGTCTCATCTTACCTATCTGCATTTGAGTCTTCTTCCACCTCTAGTAGCTCTGTGGTAAAAGCCTTGCTCACCAGCTTGGCGACCTGGGTTTAAGTCTGGTTTACAGTGGCTTGAAAAAAAGTAAGTGAACTGAGTGGAGAGGTTGTGATTCCATATTTGGTTTGAAAATGTTGATGAGAAGTACAGGGAAGGTCAGAAAGAGCGCAGTGCATGTCTGTGGACTTGGATAAAGTATAAGACAGAGTGGCAAGAAAGGAATTGTGGTACTATATGAGGAAGTCAATAATGGCAAAGAAAAGTATGTGGTACAGTGGTACCATATAAGTTTGAGGACAGTGTGACAGCAGTGGGGGGAATGATGGACTGATTCAAAGTGAAGGAGGGATTGCATCAAGGATCGGTTCTGAGCCCTTTCTTGTTTGCAATACAGGTTGACTGACAAGATCAGACAGGAGTCTCCATGGACTATGTTTGCAAATGACATTGTGATCTGTAGTGAGAGCAGGGAACAGGTGGAGATGGTCTGGAGAGGTGGAGGAACACACTGGAAAGAAGAGAAATGAGAGTCAGCAGAAGTAAAACAGTACATGTGCATGAATGAGAGGGAAGGTGATGGCACAGTGCAGCGGCATGGGGTAGAGATGATGAAGGTAGATTAATTTAATTACTTGGGGTTAACTATAAAAGGTAATGAAAAATGTGGTAGCAAAGTGAAGAAGAAAGTGCAGACAGGGTGGAAGGGAAGGAGTGGCAGGAGTGATTTTGTGATAGAAGCGTATCTGTGAGCTTAAAGGGAAAGCTTTATAAGACAGTGGTGGGGCCAGCTATGCTGTAGTTTGGAGATGGTAGCGCTGAAAAAAAACAGGAGGTGGAGCTGGAAGTGAGAGGGATAAAGATGCTGTGATTTTCATTGGGAGTGATAAGAATGGAAAGAATTAGAAATGAATATGTTAGTGGGATAGCACATGTTGGAGTGTTTGGGGATAAAGTCAGAGAGACCAGATTGAGATGGTTTAGGGATGTGCAGGGTATATTGGTAGAACAACATTTAAGATGGAATTGCCTGGTAGGAGGAGAAGAGGAAGGCAAAAAAGGAGACTTAAGGATGTGGTGAGGAGAAAGCATGTGACATGAGGTGATTGGCATAACGGAGAAGGATGCAGAGGACAGAGCGAGATGGAGCGGAATGAGCCAAGGTGGAGACCTTAAACTGGAGAAACCAAAAACGAAGAAAAGGAATGATTTGTGCAGGTATCTTCTATCGAAATTTAAGATATGCCAAGATTTCTGTTACAGTAAGAGAGAATGTAATAAGTCAATCCCTACTATCCCTTTCTACACATCTTATAAATCTATCACTCCCTGTACTTTTCTTAATCCCAAAATTGTGGAAATGCTTGCTTTCCTTTTTTAAGGCTATCAGTTCTGGACAATTAAATTATTAACATTAGTGACAATTCACAAGGAGAAGGGGAAAAAACAAACATTCATTGAAATTTTAATTACTTTTTCCAAAAGTTTACAGTATTATTTAAGTACAGGGTGACCCAAAAAACCCTCTCATATCTTAAAGGTTAATGGAAAAAAAGGTTAAAGATGATCAACTTATTATTTGTACACATTAAACATATTGAGGCTGGAAAGGCAGTGCTAAGGTCAACCCCAACTGTCCTCAGTTGCCAACATGGCGTGCTCGAGAGCACACAAAGCATTCGCTGTCCAAGCTGTCTTTGCAAACATCCGTTCCGTGATCGCCACACAGAGGGCCTTTTGAAGATATTTTCGCATTCCATGAAACTAAAACATCCCAGATCAGAAAACTATTCTGCAGTGGATTTGGAATTTCAGAGCAACAGGCTCAACTTTGAAAAGAAAATAGTCCGGTCGACCTAGGAACGCTCATGCGTCTGAGAATATTGAAGCATTAAGATGATCTGTGGTGCAGTCCCCGAGACGTGCTGCAGGGAAGCATGCTTAAGCTGTAAGGATTTTTCCAGGAAACTGTGAGGAGAATCACACAACCATCTCTACTTCCATCCATACAAAAACTGTATTAAACAAAAGTTTCATGTGTGTGAATAATTATTTGATTATCTTCAATATTTTTTTATTTAAGATTGAAATGTGGGAAGCTTTTTTGGGTCACCCTGTATGTGATGTTTACTACAGATGATCACTACAGATGCATCAGACACTCCCAGTCACTCTGGAAGATTCTAACGTGTTTTGTCAGTTCACGGTGTAAGTGTGTCACTTATGATTTGTTTGTACAGGACTGATAAGGGTGCACTCTGATTCAACATGAGATGAATGAAAATATGAGAATTTAAATATCAATCTGCAATATCTTTGGACATGTAGTTTGATCATCATGTATAACTGTACAATCTGATCGAGTTCTCGAAAACCATGGGCACTGCTCAATTCTAAGAATATGAATAATAAGGCATGCAACTTTAGCTGATGATCAATCAGAAAATTTCACATTTTTCATAAAAAAAAAAATTCTCGCATCCATCAATGAAGTACAAAATGAATATGAAATATAGTCAAGGCATCAACAAGGTTAAAAATGATACTTTTTCATTTTTGCTGCTGACTTAAATCCTCCATTTGCAGCTGTTACAACCATTTGCTGGCCTTTGTCAACCTAGCTGTCAGTTTGTCGAGGTAAGATGAAGAATTTCACACCATGTTTCCTGTAGCACTTTGAACAAGTTGGACTGGCTTGATGTGCACTTCTTCCATACCATACAATCAAGCTGCCCACACAACAGCTCAATCAGGTTGAGATCTGGTGACTGTACTAGCCACTCCATTATTGGCAGAATTGACCAGCTGACTGCTCCTTTGTTAAATAGTTCTTGAATAGTTTCGAGTGTTTTAGGTCATTGTCCTGTTGTAGAAGGAACATGTCTCCAATTACACGCCATCCACAGGTATGGCATGGTGTTGCAAAGTGGAGTGATATCCTTTCTTGTTAAATATCTCCTTTAACACTGTGCAAAACTTTACCACCACCAACACACCCCCAGACCATCACATTTCCCCCACCATGTTTGACAGATGGTGTCAAGCACTCCTCCAGCATTTTCCTCTTTATTCTGTGCCTTACAAATGTTCCTCTTTCTGACCCAAACATCTTAACCTCAGACTAATTTACCCATAGCACTTTTCCCCACCAATTCTTCCTCTGTCCAGTGTCTGTGTTCTGTTGCCCATCTTAATACCTTCCTTTTACTGACCAGTCTCAGATACGTCTTTTTCTTTGCAACTCCGGGAGTCACTTCTTCACTGTTGAAGTTGAGACTGGTACTTTGCAGGTACTCTTTAATAAAGCTGTCAATTGAGGCACCAGGCATCCTTTTCTTTTTTTTTTTTTCTTTTCAAACTAGCAACTGTAATGTACTTGTACTCTTTCTCAGTTGAACACCAGAATCTCAGGCTTCTCTTTCTATCCTGGTTAGAGCCAGTGTTCTGTGAAGGGAGTAGTACACACTGTTGGTTGAGAACTTCAGTTTCTTGGCAGTTTCTCATATGGAATAGCTTTCTTTTCTCAGAACAAATAAACACTGATGACTGATGACAGGGAAAAAAATATATTTTTTCTGGCCATTTTTATTTTATAATCAAACTCATAAAAGATGATTCTCCAGATATTCAACTAGCCTAATGAAGGGCTTCCCCCCCTTTTTTTAATAGCCTGCTTTTGAAGGACCGGCCTCAGGGAAGAAGCCATCATATGTGGTTAGGGGGCGAGACTCCCTTCTATCCTAACTGGTTTCCACATGAAAATACAAGAAAAACAAACAAAAACAAGATTTTTATGGTTCATTCTTCAATATTAAAGATGCCTCCTGCTTTAAGTGACCATGACAAACTGTAAGTGTCTTTAGCTTTAATTCAAGCATTATCCCCTCAGGATAATGATTTTTAATTCTGAGATAGTAGACCAAACAGATCACATTGTTCATGTGTGATGAACATAGCAAAATTTGACAACATTTGCCAACATGTACCATTTAAAAAAATCTTCTTTCACGTAAGAACACAAACACATGAGCCCTCCAGTAAACAAAGAGATGGTCGGGTACATGCCGACATCACAAATATTATAAAAGCTATCTAAAACATGTCTGCATGTAAGCAGTGAAAACAAGTTTCTAAAAAATGAATGAGCTTTCCAACAAAGTACATTTTCACTGACCACATACGTTTGCATGTGGACATGTGTGGACAGGTCTAAAAATCCAGCCTATATTACTATAAGATTATTGAAAATGATGCACAAGATGAAACAACACCTTGCATATTTTTCTAGACACTTCTGATTTAAAAATTTTTCATTCCTATTCAGGCAGACTTCCTTTAGTAGTAGGTGAACCAACTGATCACGTAACACTTTTGAGCTGCATCCTCCCTTACTGTTTAGTTCTGATGCTGTGAATCCAGTGGCACAAGCTATTTAAACTGCCAGGCATTTTTCATTTCAGATGTGCAGCATTCAAAGAGACCACAGTGCTACCTTCTTATTTTCTATTGGCTCAAAGGACTGAGCTCTGAGTTCACCAATATAATCGGTGCAAGTTCTTTCCCTTTCACTGAATTGGTTATTCTAGCAGGCACATTTACATTCTGTTCACTGTTTTAGCCAAGTAAGCAGAAAAAGCCCAATTTTATTCTGTTTCTCATTTCACCATAATAAGTGGTAGAAAAGTCATAAATGCTACACCCAGTCTGGAGAAAACGTTTATCAATGAAATGAAATAAAAAAGAGCTCGGGTATACCATCACTAACTCAGAATATTTTGCATACTTTTATACCTTCACACACTGGAATTGGTGAAACCTTCTAGAAATGGAACAAATTAAAACATGTTTTAACTGCCAAGCGTACACGACTGGCAAATAAGGTGAAATTATTAATTGCACACATACGATCAAGGCTTCTTTACAGTATTCAGGCAAGGAAGCTGTCCGAAAAAGAGCTGGGAGAGGCAAAGGTTGTCTGGGGTACCTAGGGTACGAACGAATGAAAGCCCCATGTTGGGAGAAGTGAAGAGATAGTGGAGGTCCTGGAGCTGATGATGATGATGAGAGTGTTGATTGGAGTTTTAAAATTTCAAATGAGCAACTGCATGCTATTACTTAAACACTTCTTATTCATGACTTGACTTATTTACAACACTTGAAATATCCTACTCATCTATGCAGGCTTGAAAATAGTGCCCCGGCAAAACAGTGTTGTTTGATGAAAACACTCCCAGAAGATTGTGGACAAGAACTGCGAAGTTGCTTGATATTGATGCACATCAAGCAAGAAGAATGATGACTAAAACTGACTTCATGAGACTGTTGGACAGAATATTTCAACAGGAGCACTCCAAGACTGCAACTGTGCCAAGAGGGGAAAAAAATGATGATGATGATGATAGCTTGGTTAACTAGAAAAGCACTTGGAGAGTGCATACCTCCGCCAAGGCCATTCAGTACCCCATATGGTATTGTAAGAAATGCAGCATTTTTATAAATGTAACATCTGTCTATTATTTGAGCCCTACATTGCAAACACGTAGCCATTTATATGATTGCATTGTGTATAGGGCCTGCCTTGAATAAGAGGCCCTGCGCTCGGATGAGGAAGTATTAATACTTGGATTTTGTGATAATTGTCCTAAAAGTTGTACAAAAAGGTAAAGGAATGAGATTACACCATCGAATGCAAACCTGAAAGTTACACTTCGGTATGGTCTGGACACAGTAACTCGGATAACTACGTCATCCACGCTAAGAAATCTTTAAAAAATTCCCTGCATCCAGACAATAATCTGGATTCCTGCCAAAGTTCCTTGTATCATATCTTACTCATCCTGAAAATTTCATCAAAATCCGTTCATAAGTTTTTGAATAATGTTGCTAACAAACAAACAAACCAATGCTGGTGAAAACATAAACTTCGTGAAAGAGGTAAATATCCTAAACTAATTGCTTTTTTTACACAATTAATGTAATGAATATTTATCTCAGGGTGTTTTGTAGTTTTAGATGACTTGAAAACAAATACAAAATTCCATATCTTTGTATTAGTTGATAAAACACATACACATATGTCTAAGGGGGATACATCAGCTTCCAATTGGGAAAAACTGCTGAAACTGCTGAAATAATAGATTTTATAAACTAGTCATTGTTACATAGTCATTCAAAACTAAATGTTCCTGCACTCCAGACTGTAGGTGTTAATGGATGGGTTCTAAATCATGCTGAAAATAACTTAAAGTTTTAAAAAGCTACAAAGCAGAATGCAAGTATATTCTATAAATATTTAAAACCTGGAATCCACCATCACGTGGTGAATCCATCAGACACAAGGAGACATCCTGACTGCTGAGGGAGATATAACCTTATCCTGTTTTCACAGCTTCAGCTTAAACCGAGACACATTATTTAGCATTTTTTATAGATCTGTGAGGTGCCTACACATGAGAAAAAGTGATAAAAACAAAAATATTTCGGAAACTAAAACTAAAAAGTTCTATTTTGGTGAGAAAAAGAAGTAAATAAAGTGAACCATACAGTGAAACGTATGGTCAGGAGAAGAGTGAGCATGCAGCTATACCACTGCATTACAAATAATCTGAATGTCACCTTATTTATTTATTTCAGATTTGCCATTTGATGTTGGAGATCCAGTGTCTGTTATAATGAATAAAGTACCAAACTTTGCTCCTCCTGGATTTCTTTCATTAATCCCGCTTAATCCTAATTAGAGTCATGGGGAGGCTGGCGATCATCTCGGCCAACTCTGAGCGAAGGTGGGGTACACCTTAAACATATCACAAGGCCAATGCAGGGCCAACACACATACAACCATTCACACTCAATCTCACACCAAGGGGCAATTTGGAACAGCCAGTTAGCCTGCCGTGCATGTTTTTGAACTGTGGGACGAAACCGGAGTGCATGCAAACAAAGAGAACATGCAAATTCCACACAGAAACTCCCCAAGCCCGGGAATCGAACCTAAGACCTTCTTCCCGTTAGGCGAACGTGCTAACCACTGCGCCACCGTGCCACCCTCATAGATTTCTAATGAGATACAACAATAAATGTAAGAAAAGCTTAAGTCATTTTCTTTTCAGAAGCCTTTTCCTCCATTTTGCTTTTTTCTTGGAAAAATAGAATCTGTGATGAAATGTAGCCTCTCCATTTCAATTTGCTTCAAGTTATTTGTTCAAGCCTATGACTCTCAGTGTTTGTGTTTGTTGCTTGCAATGACAAATTATTTGCCTAACACAACACTGCAGCGCTTGCACAGGTCAATGGCATATTGACTTCCAACTTAAAAAACAAACCAACCACAAAATGCTTTTTGAGCAGAATAAGTGGGATTTCTAAAACAATAAGCTTAAAGACAATAACACAGACTTCAGTGCAGTACTCGAAACTGCACTTATCAGACACTATCACAGCTATTGGATTTGTGTAGGAAAGGCTGGTTGGGTTCTGTTACTTGTTCGTATTTTAAGGTTTTAGATTCTAAATCCACAATAATTCCCTTTACCTCCCTGACCTCAAAGAGCTCCATTAATCAATTGAATTAATGAAACTGTAGTGCATGGATCAGGTAGCTGTGTACAAGCCATGCTGTGTTCCTGTTCAATAAATGTCTGCATCTGTCGTACACTCCCTCTGACTATCTAATGTGCTTGGAAACCTCAGATACTGTCGCTTCCCATCCACGTTTTCATCAGTTTCATCTCCTGCTGGTTTGATTGAGGCTGTCTTACAGTTTCCACCTCGTCCATTACATACATCCACCCTGTGGTCCTGTGGCCCAGCTCTTACCAAGGCTTTCATTAAGAACATAGCATACAGAAAGCACAATGCAATTACTGAAGCGTAGCCATGCCAAGACCTCATCTGCTAGATTTCATTTAGCAGAAAACCAAGACTGAGGTCCCACTAGTCTAACTTGTGATTCATTTAGGCTTGGCGAATTCACCATTCAAAGTTAGCTGGAGTCTGCAGCAGTTCTGAATTAGAGATGCTAACATGAGGGGTTTTCTTCTGCTTATTTCCAGAGGTACAACAGTTCAGAAGGAATATAGCTTGGATGAGGATTACTGGAGTTTTCATTACTGGATGTGCTTGGACATTTGTCAAAAGTTTTGGTCATTAAAATAAAAAACCTATGAACTGAAATAAATGAGTCTACTCGGGGGGGGGGTTCAAATGAGCGTTCATTAAAATCCTATAGTGAAGACAGAAAAACATGTATCTTTCATTCAGCTGTAATGGGGTCGTCCATTGGAATATACAATTAACACAAACAAATTTGGCCCTCATGGGTTTTTAGAAGCATAAATAGTGCATTTAGTATGAAAGCACAAAATGATTTCCTGACCTGAATTTTATTTTACTCTTGGTGGTACCTTTGAGAATGTTCGAAGTTCGACATTTCTGAGACACACGATGTAAAATCTCTTTAAATACTATTCACTCCCTAATACAGTACATGAAGATTTGAAACTAAATTAGCACATCTCTTCTTTCATCTTCTTTCCTTCAGGGACCTAAATCATAACTGATGCTGCCAAAAGACACTGATTAGATCCAACAGTGTGAGCACTGCTCAGCTCCGATCTTTGCTGATTAAGCATGTTTCTACAGTCAGAACCTGCTGAGAGGTTCCTATGACTAATTATGAAAAATGCATTTTCAACAAAAATGACAAATTGTGTTTGTTCTATGGACTATATAATAAATGCAATGCCAAAATACACTGCCCAGCCCAAAATCTGTGCTCTTCTATTTTGTCGGACTGCCTTTAGTCTTGATTACAGTGCGTAATTGCTATGGAATCGTTTCAACAAACTTAAGCAACATCACAAAATTTATTTCCATGCAAAGTTGGTTCATTTTTCACCAACATCTTGAATTGATGACGGAAAAATCGAACCACTTCATAAAGACTTCCCCAGCACATCTCACATTTTTAATAGGGTTAAGGTCAGGAATCCGTGGTGCCCGGTCATGTGTGAAAATAATTCCTCATGCTCCCTGAATCACTCATTCATTATATAAGCCCCTATTATATATTTATACCATCAGGGAAGAGAACGTCCATTCATGGGATTAACTGGTCATTCTGTAGATTCAGGTCACATAATGTTGCTGAGCCTTGACCTGACCAACTCAAGCAGCAATACCTTGGTGACTATGCCCTGTAATTAAGGCTAACAGTGGTCCAACAAAATACAAGAGTGTGCGACTTTTGTTTGGCCGAGCAGTCTAGTAACAAATGAAAAAGAAATAGTAGAAAGGGAAACCAGGATACCCCCAAAAAGATAGGTAGTTGTAGAAAATAATGAACACTGTTATTAAGGAATTAAAGCATGATGAGGTGTAGAGGCCTAACCTTGATAAATGATTTTATACACTTCATAACTGGGTAAATTTTTTCTTAAGCTCAGGCCCATGTTCCCCAGTCCTTATGTTCCCCAGTCCTTATGTTCCCCAGACCCTATGTTCCCCAGACCCTATGTTCCCGGTCCTTATTAAATTAATGGATCTTTAAAGTAACAATTTATGGAATATTCGTGATTTCACATTTTTAGCATTAATATGGTTACGGTTAGGAAACAGGTACTGGGGACCATAGAACTGAGGAACATAGGTACTGGGGAACACAGACATGGACCTTTTTTTCCCTCAATGAAACAAACACAAATAAAACACAGGCCAGGATATGTTGCACCTTTTAAAAGAAACAAGAGTATTGTTTAAAATATGAATATGGTTTACCATATATCATATACCGTGTATAGAATAGACACTGCCCTTCATGATAAATAAGCACCATGTGTGTGTGTGTGTGTGCGTACCTGTGTCAGAATCACACTGGTGTTCACAGGGGTCTACAAGGCGACGACCACACAGCTCACTAAGCCATGGCCCGCTGGCATTCTGTTGATAGTAGAGCAGCACCTGAGCAGGGTTGAGCCAATCGGAAGCATCCAGCTGACTACCCTGTAACAGGACAAACCTGGAACCTGCAGAGAGAACCATGTGCTACTGTACAGATCAGATAAATATTTGTCTAAATGGTCTAATGCATCGGGAGAACTGTAGTACAACACTGTACTGAAACATGCATCAAGATACACTTCACCGTCGATTTCCTCTCCTATTTCCCGGATTTCCCATACAAAATCTGGCGCCGGACGTTATTTGGTATTGCCGGAAAAATGCTCGTACAAGTCCAGCAATCGATGATGGAAGTCCGGGTCGATCATGATTTTCCAACTCCCTCCTGTCCAGCCCGTTCCCATCCGAGTGGATGGACGAAAATGAAGCCGCAGAGGGGCACGGAATAATGTCCGATGAACAGATAGTGGCATCAGTGACGGGAGAGCGAAGTGAAAGTGAGGACAGTGAACACGAGCCGGAACCCACATTTAAATGAATGTGATAAAAGAATGTGCTGATTCGCTCCATAAGTTTGTGGAAACACAATATTGTGTATTGAGTGTCGCATAAGTGTTGTAAAAGTTAGAGACTGCTACTGAATAATGGCGATTGCCGGACAGATTATAGTAAATGTCCGGAAAAGGGTAGGGACCCCGGACATTAGCGATTGCTGGACTTTTGAGGTTTCTGGACAGCCTATCCCCCCTAATAGTCCAGGAAATCGAGGGTGAAGTGTACTGTGCAATACTTGTCTTGTGTTAGATGGCAGGATATATTTTCAAACATTAAGACAGTTAAGGAAACAATATTCATGTATAATCAGTAAAGATGTAACTTATACAATACTTATATTGCAACAGAAACCTCAAAAGTGGCCCAATGCATCAGATGATGCGGAATGGAAACATAAATAGATAGTTACTACTGTGTTCTGGATCATCATCTAAAACATAATAACCTAGACAGGCACTACTCTCTAATAAACAGGTCTGCATCTCATGCTCACGTGCCACCCAAAGTACTCTTAAGTAATTTCCTGAACATTCAGAACTGCTGCATTATGTCACATTGCACTATATCACTTCCGCAATAACATGTACATCACTGTCACTAATAAACAAGATTAAATTTGAAACAGATATCATTCCTTCCATTCCCTGCACCGCTTATGCATCACAGGGAACCTGGAGCCAAACCCATCTGTCGTCAGGCGAAAGACGGGGTACACACTGAACAGGTTGCCAATCTATTGCAGGACTAACATTTGATGTGATTTATAGCAGCCAGTTGACCTAATCTGCAAGTCTTTGAACTGTAGGACACATATACAAATCCATTTTTAGGCCATATGCAACTCTATATGAAGTGTGGTATATGGCCAAAAATATGTGGATACCTATCCATTACCCCAAAATATGGTTCTTTTTGAAACTTTTGCCACAAACTTAGAAATGTATCCAAATTATTTTTGTATTCTGTATCCTTATAAATTCCTTTCACTGGAACTAAAGCACATTGGCGGTGGCTAGCAGGTCTGCCTCAAAGCAAGAAGAGTCCCGGGCTTATCCCTGTGCTTGTGTGGGTTTCCTCCAGGTACTCCGGGTTTCTTCCATAGTCCAAAGATATGCACATTAGGCTTAGTGGCTGTTCCAAATTGGCTGTGGGTGTGAGTGAGAGTGTGAATGGTTGTGTGTGTGTTGGCCCTGTGATCGTCTGACGAGCTGTTTGGAATCCCCAATCAGCATACTGTGCATGTTTTTGGACTGTAGGAGGAAACCGGAGTACCCGGAGGAAACCCATTCATGCATGGGGAGAACATGCAAACTCCACACATGAAATGCCCGAGCCAGAAATCAAAACAAAGGCCTTCTTGATGTGAGGCGAACATGCTAAGCACTGCGCCACCGTGCCACCCCAGGAATGGCGGCAGGAATGTCCTCAGTCGCCAACAAGGAGTCGTTTGAGTTCAAACGTGAGTTCACTGTCCAAGCATTCTTTGCAAATAACCGCTTTGTGATCACCGCACAGAGGGCCTTTCGAAGAGGTTTCGTTATTCCATGGAACCAAAACGGTCCAGACCAGAAAACCATCTTGCAGTAGGGGAAGAATTTCATAGCAAGAAAATCACCTGGTTGACATAGGAGCTCTCGTACGCCTAAGAATACTGAAGCACTGAGGTGGTGTGTTGTGCAGTCTCCAAAATATTCTGCGCGGAAGCAGCTGTAGGGATTTCCCGGGAAACTACAAGGAGAATCTTACACAAAGATCTCCACTTCCATCAATACAACATGATGGTTGTGCAAGTAGTCAATCCAAGAGACTGGATAAGCTGTAGGGAGTTACGTGAGAACATTCTGCAACGTGTTCCGAAGAATGCTGTTCTCCTGTGCAGTGACAAAGCTAATTTTCATTTAACTGAGTGTGTAAACAAACATTTTCGCTGTTAGTCTGAAGACAACTGTCACATGCTAAATGAAAAATCATTGCACTCCAAGTAATTGACTGTGTGGTGTGTTGTTGATGATTTTGGCTTAGTGGGCCTTTATTTCTTTAAAAAAAAGGTGTAACTGCTACAGTAACTTACAACTGTTACATATTAAGGCCACAACTTTAATGCCGTGACCTTGAACTCGATGTGTGGTTTCAGTAAGATGGAGCTACGGCACACAGCTCGAGGATCACTGGAAGTGCTGAGGGAAATGTTTCTGGATTCTTGGGTGATCTCACTGCATGGCGAGGTTGGTAGCAAGCCTGTTATCCTGACCTCGCTGCCATAAATCATTAGTTAATACTCACTGACCCCAAACACTTGAAGCCCTTATTGTTGCTATTCAGGAGATAATCGCTGTTCCCTGACATGACCCGTCGAGCCATGGCAGCCTTAAGAAATTGCCTCGAAGCGTGTATAGGCAATGACGGCCACCATGTGAAGGATGTCACCTTTAAAACATGATGTATAAATACGGTATTGAATGTAGTTTCATGAGTGCAAATCATAATTTGATTATCGTTATTTTTTTCATCTATCTTTGAAATGTAAGAGGTTTTATTGGGTCACCTGTAGAATATTATACTAGATTTATCTTTTTTTTTTTTAAGTCAATAGTTTGTATCTTCTAAAAGACTGCAGATACACATCTATGGCTGCAATACATTTTTGAGGCAGCTGAAGCCAAAGGACAAGTCTCTGCTGTCACATTATATTCCTCACAACCTTTTTTTTTTTCTAAGCCAAGCTGTCACTGGAGCTCAATTCCACAAAATTCTATTTTTTTAAAACTTTTTAATTGGCATTAAGCATTAAACAATGTTCCAAAAACATTTACAGCCCTATTAAAATTACCTTTTGATGACTCCCAAGGTGAATGGTACGTTGTACTCTGTCAGGTGTTCACGTATCCTAAATATCCACCTCAAATTACACATAGGCTTTATATCATATAACCGCAGATTCTATTGCCTTTGTCCCCAAAAATTCTGAACGCTGTTTGATTTAAAATTATGAGGAAAAAAGCAGCACCGAAAGAGAAGGGCAGAGAGAGAAAAAAAAAAAAATCAGTCACTGGCTTTTACTTTTAAACTGCAGGTGCCACATTAAAATTCATTAACAAACACATCCAGTGCACAAGCATGATCAAGCTCCAAAAACCCATATAAAGAGTCCTCGGGGAAAAGAGCTGCGAGGGTTTATTGTTGTTCAAAACTCTGTGTGTAAGTCTAGGTGACGTGACCTGACCTGAATATGCTTTCAGATTTTTTTTAGCACAGCTGCTGGACTACCAGAGGAAACGCTCACAGACAAAGTGACATTCAATTCACAAACCCATGTGAAATAACTAAAATAACATCCACAAAGTACTTCTGGGATGTTTTGTAAGTATACACAGAAATGTGTCAATGTGTAGATACGCAAGTGTATAACACTAAAAACCTTCTAAAAGCAGCTGTGTGTTTTCCATGCTACACGTATTAACACGGTTCGTTCGCAGCACTCGCTCACTCGCTCATTTGCCGAGTGGCTTGATCCTATTAATTTTGCAGAGAGGCTGAGCTCATCTCAGCCGACACTGGTCGAAGCAAAGGTACACCCTGAACAGCTCTTCAGGCCATTGCAGGGTCAATACACACAGCCATTCATGCTTAAACTCACACCTAAGGGTAATTTGGAACAGACAGTTAGGCTGAGTGCATGTCTTTGGACTGTGGGAGGAAACTGGAGTACCTGAAGGAAACCCACGCAAGCAGGAAGAGAACATGCAAACTTTACACTACTCCACCATGCCACCTTCACTGACAACAATAACTAAATAACATGTTTTAAGATGACTTACATCTCTATAGCTCTAACAATACAGTGTCAACTCTAACAAATCTAACAGCAAACCGAATAGCTATTATACTGCCTTTTTTGTTACTCTCTAGCACTTCAACAATTTGAGCAGAAGTAGATGAACAGTGGAAACATTTTTTTTTCTACAAATTTAAACCTAAACATTTGTAAGTACAAATTGTTCGGGCCAAATGTCAAGAGGTGGTTCGAGCCTCAAGGACATCTCCACTATGGGCTTGATACTCCTTAAGAAATAAGTAAGAAAAGTCAGAATGGACAGATAACTGGACAGGTAGGTCTCGCTGCTGTTTAAGCCCAGATGATGATGATAATGATGATGATTGTTGTTGCTGTTATTAATAATGAGGAACATGATAATAATATTATTCATTCATTCATTTTCTGAACCACTTAATCCTAATTAGGGTCGAGGGGAGGCTGGCGCCCATCTCAGCCGACTCT
>JAQMYF010000022.1:3383162-3401428 GCA_030014195.1 Neosilurus mollespiculum
TCTTTTACATGCCTCTCACCATAGACAGTGAGAGATATGGCTGGCATTTGATAACCCAGTTAGCTGCACTGGGGGGACAGCAGTGAGAACCCGTTGATAGTGGGGCTTGTATCCCCGACCTTGGGATCAGTAATCCAGCACCCTATCACAGGGCCACCACTGCCCCTATAATATTATTATTATGATTATTATTAATATTATTATAACATCATCAAGTGTAATAAAAATGTCAATGTTCTTAATATTTCAAGGATAAAGTTAAATATCATCAATAATTCCAATGCCTAGGCTCATTATAAAGGAAATACCAGCAAAAATCATGGAGACAATATCTCATAAAAAAAATAATACAATAAAAACACTTCATGAATAAAATGGGAATTTTCTTTTTTTTTTGGTATTAATATGACATATGCTTTTACTATTAGATTTAAATGTAAGTGAGTTTTGTGTAACTTCTGTTTTGTGATATGCATCTTAAAGTGCTGCATGTTTAAATTCAATAAATTAAAAAAAATAATAATAAATAAATAAATAAATACATAAAGGTTATTCCTTTTTAAAAATGGGTGGAACAGTGGTGCAGTGGTTAGCACATCTGCTTCACAGCAAGAAGGTCCTGGGACGAGTGACGAACGTGATATTGTGCCATTTCAAAATAGATGCACATGTTTCCTATTAAACTATTTGATCCAGAGTCTCAGAGAAAGTAAACATAAGTGAACTTTAACTACCATTAAAATATAAAAGACAGTTAAAGAGTCCCTGTGTACAATGTTAAATAAAGTGTTGATGGCCTCAAGCATGATCCAATAAAACAGAAGAAGTGATGCAGTTACCATCAGCAATGAGATGCTCAGGTACGTGAAGGACCACGCGCACATTCAGGCCACATGACAGGTGAGAGGAGTACACCAGGCCAATCACACAACTCGTCACGCTGATCAAAGTTAGAGTGGTCTTATTAATGGGACTGCGTGGGGAGCCTGGAGCGGGAGAAAGAAAAAGAGAGAGAGAGAGAGAGAGAGAGAAAATGAGAACAGCACAAAGAGAATGAAAAAGGACAGAAGCTCTGAACCAGGGAAGTTCAGTTTTTAGTGAGCCCCTGGGCAGTTACAAACAACTGTACATCTGAGACCACTGATGCATGAAAAGGGGCAGTGGAGTGGAACTGAGAACTATGGCTAAACCACGGACAAAAAAAAATAGTAAAAAGATAAGGCTTTATGTATTTATTTTTTTATGACAGTTGTCTGTGGACTGGGAAGGGCAGCATATTCAAAATAACAAAATGAAGGCTATAGCATTGCTGTTTTTATTACTCACTTCTCCTTTTAAATGCAGACATACTGTATTGGTGGACTGCAATCAAATGGAGAGTGCTAAAGTATTTAGAAACTAATGCAACATTCAAAAAATTCACAAGCATACATTGTGAAAGGGGATGAAAAAATTTAAATGAACCCCACATAAACAAAACCACAACTACAGCCAGTGTAATGCGCAGCTAGATGATTCGATCCCGCAGTTCCAGCAGAATAATCACGCAGACAGCCTTAGTGAGATTTAAAAGGGATTTAGCCTGGCTCACTCCACTTTCTCTTTGTTTATTAGCACTGCAACATAGTCACACTCTACATAGTGACCATAAAATACAAGAGACATACAAACAAACTCTAGCAATGGCACTGCAAAAATTCCTTTAAACACAAACCCTACTAATGCACTTCATAAAATGCAAACAAGATACTCTTTAGAAAATAAATCCAAACCCACATCTAGCCTTTCAAGGTAAAAATTTAAAGAGTACAGCATTTTGTCATTAGGAATTTAAGAGATAAAGATTATTGACACACATAGTAAGTTGAATAAAACTTCTTTAATATTAACAAAACTTGGTTTAAAAAAAGTGCTACAAATGAAAATTGATATTGACCATAATAATTATAGCTTACACCATTTCACCTCAAAGGTGACATGGCACGTGTCGTTACGTCATGAGTATAAACACAGTGCATGCACAACACCACGTCTATCAAAATCAACACATCACAGGGAGCAAATTATTGGTTCAAGCGTGGCAAGGCAAACTGTGAACAAATGCAAAACAAGCTGCCATGTGTGTTATCAGTTTAAGTCCAATTAAAGGTGACATGGCTGTAACTACTGAGATTTTTTTCCCAAATTTTTTACACTCAGGATTTAAGAAGTTGGTAATTGGTTGGTGACTAAAGCAAAGGAATATGATTGGCTGTTGTCTGACTTCACAGTGGCAGCTCATCTTCGAGTGTTAGCAGCCCCTTGAGTTTCATGTCTTTTTCTTTTACCCTTTTATCTACTTCTTTATTAGGAATATTCAACATATTGTGCCATTTTTATTCCAAATACTCTTATTCTGTTATGTGCTTGTGCAGAGTTAGTGAGGGATCTGCACAAGAATTTCAATTAAGAGGGATATTTATTTGCACATGGTGAATAAAGGTCTTGAATCTTCCCAGTCTGCAGGGATCCATGCAATCTGCTCCACTTCCACTTAAACAAAGCTGAGGGTTCTGGGTGAACCACAATGTGCACATGGAGGCATGTGTGGGGAAATTCTGAACGGAAATCCAATAATTCATGAACATGTCTGCTGCTATGCATACCAACTAATAAAATGCAAAAATTAAAATCTACCTGGATTATAATTACTTACTTTGTCTAAATATTAAGGGGGGAGGGGGGGGGTGATCACACTAGAGGTGGCAATACAAGGCTGTCGCTTTTTATTCTCAAATTTGTGAGCGACATTCGCGGCACCGCGTTTTGGTCGCCTGGTTCGGGAACTCATCGCAAAAAATGTAAAACATAATTGAAATTTCTGCGAATGTCAAAAAACGAGTCTCTGACACAGAATAGATTTATTCGTTAATTAAACTCTTCTCAAACAGTCCGCACGTGTGAAGAGAAGGTCGCAAAGTCGTTTTTTTTCTCGCAAATTACTTGTTTTTCGTTCGCAAGGAAAAGCGAAAAGCGGAAAGTTTGAGACTTGCCGTCATCTACCATATTCCATGTATTTTGTCATCATTTGCATTTTATTTCGCATTTTGTTTGTGCTAATAACGCACAAATAATAAGCAAACGGTCTGATTTATAACAGGAGATTCGCTTTTTTCGCCAAACATCCACAAACCAAACGCAAAGTAGTCACTAATTGTTGCGCAATATACGTATTTATGCCGCAAAATATCTGCTTGCATGTGGGGTCGTGAAACATCTTGACGCGAATTTCAAAATTCACCAAAAATCGCTAAAAAAAATCCATTTTCTATCCATTCAGTCGCTTTTCTATCGCACCTAGTGTCCGAATATTAGAATATTTATTATCTCATACCATCTTGTAGAAGCATTTTTGGCTGCACTTCTTTTGTAAAGTTTCACAATAGGAGATGTAGTGTGAGCATTTATAAGCAATAAGTTAGTTGCTGCACCTGTGTACAGTTAAGTATTTATAGCCTGGGCGCTGCAGTGAGTGCCTGTTTGACCCTGCAAAACAGAGCTGACCTTGACTGAAATTAGCCACACTACAGTCGTGTGTGCATGCCCTTTGTTACATTTAGTTTTTACCATCATTTATTTTACTAAACAAAGCAGTGAAAAGCCCTTTAATAAAAATGGTAAATAAAAAGAAAAGTAAATAAAATTCCTCTTTCTTGTTAACATGGATTACCAGGATTCTTCAGCTTGACTAACACGGTGTTGATCATTAGAACATTAGAACTGATCCGAAGAAATGGGTGAAGGAATCATTGTAGGACATTCATCTGTCATAACATCATACTGCAATATCATCATCGCTGATATCGCAGTTTACATGTAGGAGAATGAAAACAGCAGTCAGATCTTAAACCCACAAAAAAAAAAGCAGCCTGGTGTCAGGCTCACAGATGCTGGCAGACGAGAGAGATGCAGAGCGAGTGTGTGCCCTCCAAACTACATACTGGCACATCACAGCCCTGGATGCCTTGGCAGACAAAACGTAATATTCACTTGTCACTCTTCATTACAAAAAAAAAATCCATGCCATCCTGAATAATACCCGCATGCCTTACAGATGTCTCTAGTTCTTCTACCAGCCAGATGTGGTATTGGTGAGAGTCGATGAAAGTTCTTGATTAGTGATTGAATAAGAATGTAACCTATCACACTGGAAACCAGTTATCCTACTCAGTGGCTTTAACTGCTTAGTTTTTATTGCATGTAATAATGTTACCAGTAACCCAAGATGTAGATTATATCAAAATGAATCTTAAAATAAAAGAAAAATAAAAAATGTTAGTTAGCATGCCCGCCTCACAGCAAGAAGGCCTGGGTTCGATCTCCGGGCTTGGAGCGTTTCTGTGTGGAGTTTGCATGTTCTCCTTGTGCTCGCGTGGGTTTCCGCCATGTACTGGGTTTCCTCCCAGAGTCCAAAAACATGCACAGTAGGCTAACTGGCTGTTCCAAATCGCCCCCAGGTGTGAGTGTGGGTGTGAATGGTTGTATGTGTGTTGGCCCTGCGATGTTCTGGTGAGCTGTTCAGGGTGTACCCTGCCTTCGCCTCGAGTCGGCTGAGATGGGCGCCACCCTCTCCGTGACCCTAATTAGGATTAAGCAACTTAGAAAATGAATAAATGAATGAATGCATGAATGAATTTATGTATAAACGTGTAAATTGGTCATGTCATGTCATTTTCTGAACCGCCTAATCCTAATTAGGGTCGCGGGGAGGCTGGCGCCCATCTTAACCGACTCTGGGCGAGGGCATGATACACCCCGGACAGCTCGCCAGGCCATCGCAGCGTGTAAATTGGTGATGCACTAAAAGAAATGCACAAACTGAACCAATTTCTCCTAATTAAAACAACGGCATTTATCTGTTTTTGAACTCGAACTCCTCAAATGCTTTATATGATTAGATGACATACAGCATGAGCTCATGTCTCTGCTTTCATATACATTGATAAATATTGAATTTTGTGTTGCGTTCCTTGGGTAGGCTAGGGCCAATGTGCTGGGGATAAAACACCATCATTCAGAACAAACTTAAGTGGGTCATGCAGCAGTCATCATCTGTCAACTGATTCATTCATAGCATTTACACTATTATGCAGGAAAAGAAATTATGATTGTCCCTAACATGCAGTAACTCCTTAATGTAATGTAGTGAACTGAATAAAATTACTGTACCCACTAGTGATGGCAGGATTTCACTGATTCGCACATAATTGCCCTGATATGAAAAAATGCATCAGATTTTTGAAGTGGAAATTGGGATGCATCATTTGTTTCAATCTTTGTATGTACAAAATCTGACCTCTTAATATATAATCTTTACTAAAGGGCGGCACATTGGCGCAGTATTTAGCATATCGGACTCCGATGTTCCTGTCTGGAGTTTGCATGTTTCCTCCATTCTTGAATGGGTTTCCTCCTACAGTTGAATAAAATGCAGATTAGGCTGACTGGTTGTTCTAAATTATTCGTGGATGGGAAAGTGAACGGTTGTGTGTGTGTGTTGGCCCTGCAATGGTCTGGCAAGCTGTTCAGGGTGCACCCCTTCTTAACCCAGTGATGGCTGTTATAGGCTTCAGCCTCCCTGTGACCCTAATAGGATTAAGCAGTTGAGCAAACAAGTGAGAGAGTAAGTGAGTGATCATTACTAAAGGCTCCATGACTTTATTTTTTTCATTTGTGACCAGTGACCAGAATCAGCAACACTGTTTTCTGCTAGAAGTGTAAAGCACAACCATCTACTGGCAGCAGTTAAAGAACAAGGCACTAAACTCCATTGTTGATTCCAAGGATCTGTAGGATACTATATGCCACATAGCATGCTATTCTTTAGCATTGCGTCGAATCGTAATGAGCTGATTCCGATTATGTAGTATCATACAGCATCACAATGGGAGTGAATCAAATCGTACCGCAGTAGTCTCTGCTTCATATTAACGTACCCTAAATGTATTGGATCACTTACAGTTCATACCTCGGCACCTCAGTGGTGGGGATCCACATCCCTAGTAGCCACACTTATCAGGCTGGATACACTTACTAGAAGTAAACTGGTGTGAAGTGATCAGGTATGCTAGTTCTACAGATTTCAAGTCTGTTTAGCATTGCTCTCACTCACATCAGTGTCCTCTCACATTGCCTCTAGAGCATGGTCAAGTACGCAGTGCGGCTTAATTAATTTCCTTGTATAATCACCTTTGCAAATTGACTGCTCAAAGACGAGGATGGATTTCACCTTCCTCCAGTTCTGAATTTTTCCTCTCATTTTTCACTGAGGAAATGCACTTCTAGTCCGATGTTTGCATACACCTAAGGCAAAACTCATTTTTTCACATCTTATGACATTTAATCCTGAAAAACATTCCCAGTCAGTGGTCAATTAGGATCACCACTTTATTTTCAGAATGTGAAGTTTCCGAATATTAGTGCGGAGAACGACTTATTTCAGTTTTTATTTCTTTCTTTACATTCCCCGTTGGTCTGGACTGAATCTTTGGCCCTTTCCT
Organism: Neosilurus mollespiculum; assembly: GCA_030014195.1. Lineage (NCBI taxonomy): Eukaryota > Metazoa > Chordata > Actinopteri > Siluriformes > Plotosidae > Neosilurus > Neosilurus mollespiculum. The sequence continues at coordinate 3,389,702 of JAQMYF010000022.1, forward strand.
CCACACAGAACTGGTATGAATGAGTCAGGTCTCCAGGCCTTGCTCACACTTGCTTTTTCAGTTCTGCCCACAAATTTTCTATTAGATTGAGGTCAGGACTGTGATCGTGACTCCAATACTTTGTTGTTATCCTTCAGCCATTTTGACACCACTGTGGAGGTATGCTTAAGGTCATTGTCCATTTGCAACTGGGCAAAGTCCCTGGATGATGTGTTGTGACGTTACTTGAGTACATCCACTTCAGGTTCATTCCTTGTGATGCCATCTTTTTGTGAAGTGTAGTCCGTCCTGCAGTAAAGCACCCCCCACAACATGATGCCGCCACCTCCATGCTCCATGGCTGGGATAGTGTTATTTGGCGTGCAATTCCCTTCCTTTTCCCTCCAGACATAACCAGTCAGGGTGGCCAAAAATTCCATTTCTAACTCCAGGACATCTCTGAGCAATGTCAGACCTTGGGTCTCTTCTCATGTGCTCTTATTAATGGTAGTCAGACATTTTTATGGTGGTTTTGGAGCAGTAGCTTCTTCATTGCTTAGCAATCTTTCACGTTATTTTGATTTAGGGCTCATTTTACGGTGAATATAGATGCTTACCTCCAGCATCTCCAAAACGGAGGAGGGATTTGCACCGTGGCATGGTGGCTAGAATGTCCTCCTTACAGCGAGAAGGTACTGGGTTTGAGTCCTGGGCTCGGGCCTTTCTGTGTGGAGTTTGCATGTTCTCCCTGTGCTTGTGTACGGTTTCCTCCAGGTACTTCGGTTTCCTCCCACAGCCCAAAAACATGCAGATTAGGCCAAGTGGGTGTTCCAAATAGGTGCAGATGTTAGTGTGAATGGTTGTGTGTGTTAGCCATGCGATGGTCTGGCAAGCTGTCCAAGGTGTACCCCTGCCCAGTGTCGGCTGTGATAACTTCCAGGCCCCCTGCAACCCTAGTAGAATTAATCAACTTGGCCCACCAGAATCCGATCCCCTAAAGGCCTAACATCATTATATGGAATTTTCCAAGCTGTTTAAAGGCACGTTTATTTACATCACACTTACAGTGAAACTGTAATATGCTGTTTTATTGTGCTGAATGCTTTCTTTAGATATTTTCCACAAACATACCTATAGGAGCTCAGTCCCAGGGTGTGATGTGGAAAGTTTTCGCGCATGCTTTTTGCTTTAAAAATGTTGTCAATCCACTTTGTACTTAAACTGAGCATACTCATAGGACTTACAACAGATGTCCGAATGTTGGTGGTAATTAATTACGTTTGCTGTGTTGAGCAAGCACTACAAATGGCATATTAAATGTTGCTCCGCTCACTCTGAAATACGTTTGTAGGGCATGCAGTTTAGAGCATTAGCCTTAGGATGCTTAAATGTTTTGCACTGTTGTACAATAAATTATCTTTACAATTTATCTGCATCCTTCAACCCCCACCCAAAAAAAAAAAAAGTGGCATGGACTAACAACAAAAGGGCAGTTAGGAGATGAGAAACAGACATATATACTGTATGTCACCATTATTTTCTTTATCCATGGAAAAGCAACATTCCAAATGGAGGATCTCACAAATCACAAATACACACAGGCCATTTATCAAGGCACATGCCTGGTTGTTAATGACAACAATTAATGTGGTAGTTGCACGTTGAGGCACGTCACAACTACTGCTTTGCCCAGCTGCTGAACAAAGTCCCCAACACACATTTCACACACGGAGGCAGGTGCCGAATCATGCGACGGACGGTGTGGATGTCGTCCTTACCCCCGGAGCCCCACGCTGGGTTGGCGTTACCATTTCTCATACCTCGGCTGCGCCGGCGGCTGCGGTTGGGGTCGGTGTAGAAGGTGAGCTGTGGCTCGCCATCTGTCTCAGGCCCAGAATCCCCGTCCGGGTTCAGGAAAGCTGAACCCGCTGCAGAATTCACACACAAAACCCACTGTAAATGAACCAAAGCTTTGAACTTGCAGAGACCTTGAGTTAATTTGAAAAGATGTGTGATTAGGGCTCAAGTCTACAATCTGAAAAAAATGTGCACATGTTAAATAGACTAAAAACTCAATATTCATTTGACCTTGTCCAAATTCCAAATCTATTACAAAATCCTGTAATTACAAATCAACATTTCTCAAAAGCCAGAAGCGGCAAGAAATGCTAGTTTCTATGTAATACGTAAAAGGGGCGCAAAAATCAGAGGGAAAATATTTTCTCTGGCCATAGCTACACAGCAGCGACATTATGACTTGCCATTATTTTATATTTCATTTTTGTTTTTGATTACTCGTATGTGAGAAGAGCTAGAAAACCACACAACTGCACAAAACCACAAAAACCACATGATGCCTCCTTTAACAACAGTGAGTGCAAATGAAGAGAAGAAAAGAAAGGAGTTGGTGGAATCGTAACTCAATGTTCACGATCAGGTGGCAGTATAACCATTGTCTATTTATAGCACTGCATCGGAGCTAAATCCAAGATCACACCCAAGAAAATGAGATGACCGTGCGCTTGGGAATGTAAACTGTGCATCAGGACGCATGTGTGTGAGGGAACACACACACACACACAACACTCCATGTACCGGGTACTTGAGTACCCCTGTTCTGCGCAGTATATTGTTTCCTTGCATTTAAACACACACTTTAACTCAGGGAGGGATGTTAAAATAAATCTTAGATTGACTGAATCAACTGTTTTAAGACCAGGAAAAACACTACAGTTATAAAAAAAGTGTTGGTGAACTGTGCAGCAAATATTTGGTTGTGTGTTAATATGTGTAAACTTATGAGCTATTATTGAATGTTTCCTATATACTAGATATTCAGATCAAGGGCAGCATGATAGTAGTTAGTTCTGGGCTCGGCAAGGCCGTTTCTTGTGTGGAGTTTGCATGCCTTTATGGGTTCCCTCCAGGTACTCCGGTTTCCTTTCACAGTCCAAAGACATGCACATTAGGCTAACTGGCTGTTTCAAATTGCCCCTGGGTAAGTGACTGTAAACGGTTGTTTATGTGTTGGCCCTGCAATGGATCAACGACCAGTTCAAAGTGCATCCTGCCTTCATTCAGTCGGCCGGGATAGGTTCCGTGACCCTTTTAGGATTAAGCATTCAGCAAATGAATGAATTAATGAATGAATAAATATTCAGATCACGTCGATATTTTTCATAGCAATCACATTCCAAGCGAGCTATTAAAAATATATAATCGTTATTTTTTTATTCTAATATACAGAATGCACCCTAGCATTTTGACGAGAGCTGAGTAAAAACATTTCTCATGTATATAAACACCGCATATTCTGATTGGCTACTCTACTACTATATCAGCCCAGATACACTCATTAGCTACATCACTACCAGAACTACATCACTATTCCTTACCAAAAAGGAAGCAGCCTTGACTCGTGTTAACCTAACTGCTAATGCTGGTTCTGTTCAATCTAGACTTATTTCACAAAAGCAACTATACTATTTAATAGTAAGAATTAGACAGCATTCCCCACCCTCCCACCCAAAAAAAAAAAAAAAAGTGCAAGGAGCCCTCCAGTCCTCTGCATCACTTAATGCCAGTGACCAGGGAAGAGATAGTTATAACCGGTCTGCTGCAACCCAAAATGTCACTAGGTGGCAAGACTCCCTTCTAGTGAGAGTAACAACACTTGAATTCAAAATATTTATTGGTAAGAATGTTTATTTTTTCAATAATTAGGCCTTTTTCTGCCCCTAACAGACGTGACTTTATCTCGACCTCGATTCTGTACTTACCCGTTACATATTTAATGCTAACAACATAAAATTATTTTATTGCTCAAGAATTTGGTTAAAATGATAAAATTTATTAATTTATTTTTTTACAATCCTAAGAGGATAGATAGACTAAAAGAGTTATTTCACTCATTCTCATCTGAATATCACTGATAGGCAGCTCGGTGCTTCTCGCCTCGCAATTTATTGGTTGATATTCCGATTGCGATTGAGGTCCTGCAATAACTTTTAAATATATAAATTCAAATATAAATATATAACACTTTTTATAAAAAAAAAAAACCCCACTTGATTATGCATCAACTTTGTTTGCAGTGAAACAAACAAAAAAAACCCCTTGAAAAAAAGGTTCCTTCCCCATAATTAGCTGGCTGAATTAGTGGCTTGTGGATGAAAGAGCACAAATCACTACAGCGGCACACCAATATCTAGCGGAAAGCCTTTCCAGAAGAGTGGAGGGTATTACAGCAGCAAAGGATGTTCATCTCCAAATTAATAGAATGCATTAAATCTGGAATGGGATGTTCAACAAGCACATATGGGTTTCATGATCAGGTAACATGTATTTCAGAATCGCCCAACTGTAGTTTACGTAATAATGAATGTCCAAAGTACGAGCCTATATTTGTCTTCTAGCCTTTCAACTTGCAAATCTAAAAGAATTTTATAGATTTTGAACATAATATGGGGCAGATGGGAATGAACTGCAGTATTAACTTTTTGAAATCTTGCTGGGCTGAACAGTTTTCAAAGACTGTGATACCATTGCAAAGATCTAATAAACAGCTCGAACCAAATTCATTTCTATTAGCCTTCATAAAACAAATTCCCTTCATTAATTTACATTAATGACTATATCCTTTTAATTACACCACTAATAATATTTAGGCTACTTTTTTCAAACAACCATGACACTGCCCCGTTAACCATGCTGCCACTGGGGGGTCATGACTACCTGCTGCTAGTCTCTAAAGCCATGTTCACCCAGGAAGAGAGAAGCGGCAAGCAAACATGCAAAGTCAATGATGGCGTGTGATTAGAGGCAAAATTTTCAGGCAACATGAAGGGTCAAAGTTCAACTGAGCTGAGCTTTCAAGCAATGCGAGTCAAGTGATTACCAATCAGAGCTTAAAGATACTGAAATTGCATTTTAAAAATAAAATTGAAACTCTATAAGAAGTCATGTAGTAACAGTTCCCAATTCTATTATATGTATATTTTCTCAAAGAAAAGTAAAGTGTCATGACATATACACAAAGTGGGGGACAGAATGAGACAGAGATGGATGCGAGAGCAACTCTGTTGTTATATTATAAACAGTTTAGGCAGACACATTCAAATAATTTAATAATAGTAATGGTGAAGGTCAGACACAGGCAAAGGTCTGAGAACCTGCAAACAACTGTGCGAGGACTGATCCAAATTCAGTGTCTGGGCAGGCAGTAGTCAGATGATAGGTAAACAAGCAATAAAGAAGGATTATAAACTGGATAAACTATGAAGCAGGGGCGGAGAACTAGAATAGCAGTAACAATGTGAAAGCTTGTTAATGAGACTAACTGAGCTGAGCAACTGCTTTACAAGTTTGCGTTCCAACGTAGACTCTGGCATGATGTCTTTCATGGGTGCTGGGAAATGTAGCTTGTGTCTGCTGTTGCTAAATGCTGATCATTTGCATGAAATCAGAAACCTGTGTCAAGCCCAAATACAGGTATGACATACATACAGCTAGCAAAGTCCAGATCTTCTTCAATTTCAGCAAATTATAACGACGAGTAGTGATTGTACGTCTTAAAAATGTCTTCGAACATGCAGGTGATCATATGATCCTATTTCAGCTACAAAGAATTAATATATACACTCACAGTACTTATTTTACCTTTCATGTGAGCTATGCGGAAGGTGCTGTGACGCACCGATTTTCGTCCCGCAGAAAATTGTGTGTGTTTGTCTGTCCGCAGTCCATGAGTGCACGCTTGGTCCCAGTAAGTTATTAGCTATATATTGTTCATGTTATTATTAATAGACATTCGAGAGCTTACGGAAATTGTACTAAAGAAAAAAAACATTTACATAGACAGGAAGTTTCCAGGACAGCTTACGAAAATTGTACTAAAGTGGGACTAGTGACATTAACACACGTGTTCACTGACGTTTCGCATGTTAGGGGTACTCGGACACACGCATGCTCTGTCTAACCTGAAGACGAAGTTGAACTTTTAAATATATAACAAGATCATGGCATTAGACCTATTGGAAAGTTCCGGTCTAGGTGCACATAGTGACTATCGTAATTAAGAGCTTACAGAAATTGTACTACAGTAAAGCAATATTACAATAGTCATCACATTTACATAGACATGAACTTTCCAATAGGCCTAACGCCAGGAACTAATTAGATAATAAGAAGTTCAATTTCGTCTTCAAGTTAGACAGAGCATGTGTGTGTCCAAGTACCCATAACACGGGAAAGGTCAGTGAACACGTGTGTTTGCTCCACCGCTCATTTGCTTGTGTTCCCATATACTAAAACAATTATGCACTTCAGATTCGGTGGATCTCGCTGAATTGAATAGCGGCATTCACCTCGCCTTCAGATTTCTTTTGATCTGTTCAAAAGAAAACTGGTACACTTGCTGGTAAAATGCCCTGTTCTGTTTAATATAGTTAAAACAAAAATGTTGTTGTTAATAAAATGTTATTAGCAGCAGGAGGGGGTTTCGGAACAGCAAGATATGAAATGCTTAAATCCTCGATATTTTTAACTGTTTTGTTTCCCCTCCCTTTTTCTTTCTGAAGTAACCATGGCAGCTTTTGTTGTATAGCTGTCCTTAAAAGAATACATAAATATGAGTCCAGGAAAACCTTAGCTGAATATCATGTAGATGAAAAATTCCACAATTCACCTTGGATTTTTCGAGCTGCCACACAATTTCAACCGCATCTTATCTCAGTGGGTAAACACACGCCGAGGAAATGCCTGAAGGAAATGACTACATGGTTCCTCGAGGCACTATGGCATGGTGCTCCAGAGACTGTTTACCCTGGACACGAATTGAAAAATGCTTCTGTTATGCATGGCATGGAACAAAGGCTTGGCACAGCACTGGCATAAAAATTGTGTTTTCTCCTTGAGCAAATGCTTTAGTCATTCCTTACTATGACACAACAGCGGGTTTTAAAATAAAATATGACTGCTGCATCAGGTAGAAAGCAATGATTGACACTTTAATATACAGGTATTGTATAATACACTTGATGCCTTTAATGCCATGACAAACACTAAAGTGTTGCAGGCAAACAAATCTCTGAAACATTAAAAAAAAAAAAAATTCTTCTCTCACTCTTGGTCCTCAATAGAAGCGGAGGTCTGTCAACAGATTTGACACCTTGAATGATTTTTGTGGCCAATCCAACTGAGCAATAAAATCAAAGCAGGACAGGTGTTACAGACCGATTATTTTTTCTCTAGGTTTTTGTTTGGCTAAGAACAGAAAAAGTTCATACTTCTTGTTTTCCTTCTACAATAGCGCTAATCTCAACACTCCCGTTGGCCTGTTGTATTCTCTTAGGCTGTTAGTCTCATTATCTTATCTTATTAGTCAGTGCATACACCTCTGTGCTCCTCTGTGTCTGATGCAAAGTGTTGCTAATGAAATACTACCTTTTATTTGAGTTTCCTCATTCTGTATATCGAATCTTCCAAGGCTGACTTTTTTCTGTGTTTAGGACTGAGGATGTCTTGTACTATAATTACTTTTGATTGTTCTCTCTGTCTGCATATTGACCTCCGCTAAGGATCAACCATGTCAGGAATGAACAGGAATAAAAAATAATCAGCACACACCTTACCACCTGTTTTACATTTGCACATACAGCATTCATCTTTTATCCCAACTACCAATTAATGCTGCAGAAAAAGAAAGAAGACTAGGCTTAATGAGGAATGTTTCATTATGCTGCATTGTCGCTTGCATAATACACTCTTACTCCTTCAATTGCCGAACCGCTTTCCTATTAATCCTATTAAGGTTTGTGGTGAGGATGAAGCCTATCTCAGCCGACTCTGGGAGAAGGCACGGTACACTCCGAAAAGCTTGCCAGACAATCACCGGGCTGACACGCACAACCATTCACACACACACGCCCACACCTACGAGCAATTTGGAACCGCCAGTTAGCCTAATGTGCATGTCTTTGGACTATGTAAGAAAACCAGAGCACCCGGAGGAAACCCATACAATTACGGGGGGAACATGCAAACACCAGACAGAAACGCCCGCTTGTGTAACAGACTATGCAGACACTCGTGATTTGAAGCAATTGAGCTCCTATGGCTGTATTTAGAGCAATACTTGATTATTGCCACTATAAAACAGGCTTCAGGATTATGACAAAAATTACAAGAGAATATAACTTCCCTGAGAAATAAACATGCATAGCTGCGAATATACAAATTTAAAGCAAAACAAGGCAAAAAACTTTTTCTGATTTCAACAGCAAATACCACGATGTCTCTCTGCCACAGGAAAATAAAAGAACTTTAGAGGAAGAAGCTGAAACTCTTGGAGTAGGTGAGTATATGCCAGCCTCCACAATTAAGCAGGGGCCAAAAGGTGCAACGCTTCATGGAGAGGAATAAAAGATGAGCTTGTTAAAATATTCAAAGCCTCGCATCAGTGCACCCTCAGCATGCTGATCTGCTGGTTCAGGTGCACAAAGCAAGTCATTAAAAGAGCTCCAGAATCTGAATGTCATGATCTAAATGATGATGATCTGAAACCTAATGATCTACAGAAGACAGCAGGAACGTTCAAAAAACATAGGGATTATTTAGCACCAAGGTAAATGCGAGCAGTAAAAAGATCATTCTTGGACACATCAATATTCAGACCACAGACATTCAGACTTTTGAGGAGGTTTGAGCACACAGAACTGTGTCTCACTGATACTGACCTTTGACTTGAGAATTATTTTTTTTTATTTTTGCTTGATATCAGCTCAAGTGAGGAGTAGTATTGAGGCCAGCACCACTGCCTTGACGGTAATGTTACCACTTTATATTACATTAAAATGAAACATTCAAAAACGAACCTTAGATAACATTTATCCTCTGTACTGAAGACATTACACACAAACCACATTATTACCATTAGTAATAGTAGTAGCAGTTGTAGTATTAGTAGTAGTATCATTACTATTATTATTATTATAAAAAGCTCATTAAATGTATGATTTTTGATTCTGTACACACTATTCTTTGACCATGATTTGTGGCTGCCAGTGCACAAGTGAAAGTGAGGACAGTGACGACGAGCCGGAACCCACAATTGAAATGAATGTGATAAAAGAATGCAGAACTTAAGTTTGTTGAAACAAAATATTGTGTATTGAGTGTCGGATAAGTGTTGTAAAAGTCTGGGACTGCTGCTGAATAATGGCGATTGCTGGACCGATTATGGTAAATGTCCGGAAAAGAGTAGGGACTCCGGACATTAGCGACTGCCGGACTTTGAGGCTCCTGGACAGCCTAACAATCTGGGAAATCGAGCGTGAAGTGTATTCTCAGGTAAAACTGTCAGTATTTGTAAAGTTGATGCCAGTATTTTTCATCTGTGTAACATACTTTCTGATTACCACCATGATTATAGAACTACAAAACCAAAGACAAATGTTAATACTTTGAACTTTTAACCAGAAATTTACCAATAATTATTTTAATCTTCAGTTAGGGCTTTGCCATGTGACCAAAACTTCATATTTGCTAGGCATTATTTCATATCCTGACAATGATATATATCAAATATATATCTGTAAATCAAAAATAAATAATTGAGCAAATTAATAGCCAATCATTTTTTTTATAAAACTAAAAAAAAAATAATAATAATAATAAAAAAAAAGAAATCAGAATGGTAGCAGGTAAGTAGGTAGGTAATTTTATTTAATTTCAAATCAGCACCCATGGCTATTTTATGATAAACCAATTACACTGTAAAATCTATATAAATAAATATATAAAGAAAATAAAATTACACAAACATAGTATAAAAATTTAGGCACTGCGATAAAGCAGAGCTCCCGATAGATATCTTTACTAATCGTATGAACCATATATGAAACTCTAGACTTCATAGCTGTTGAGAAATGAACGGAGACAGATATCTCAGTGACTGACAGTAAAGTGAAAACATCTGGCTTTTTGCCACTACTGGAATTTTGCTGATTTGTCGTGGATGGTACAACTAATCCTACTGAATTTTTACGCCAATGAGGAAAGACTGAGCTTTCATTTCACCACCTTCCACTAGCTAATCCACATTCATTTGTATTTCTTGTCTGTCTTGTTAGTTTTATTATCCGTTTAACGAGTTCATATTTTGTGTTGCCTCAAAGGTGTGCGTGTGTGTGTGCGTGCGTGTGTGTGTGTGAGCTGGAGGTTGGAGTGATGAGCACAAATGACTGTTTACATCATCACACAGAGAACCAATCAGAACATGTGTGTCCATAAGTTTTCTACAAGTCCATATTCCCAGCATGCACCAGTGTGAGACCCAAAATAATTAAGTCTGTATCTCAGGAAGCAGTGAATTCTGATGAACGTAGCAAATTTTGGATTTGCCAATTTTTTGGCTGAAGCCTGACAAAAATCAGGGTTCGCCTGTCATTTTGTGACATTTAGCAACAATTACCAATATCCGTACAAATGTTTGCTTAAGTGTTTGTGAAAGACAGTTGGTGAATATTAGCAACTGTGTTTGCGATGATTAGCAACTATTTGCCACTCTTCCACCACTGTTTAGGGGTGTATGGGACCTTTTGCCAACTTCTGGTAAAATACCAGGTAAATGTCAAGCGAATCTTGGAATTGAACCACCCAACACTATAAAAAGGGTGAGCAAACCCTCTGCATATATAAGATTCGCTTCCAGAATATGGAAATGGATTTCTGTCAAGATGAAGCCCAACATACAGTACTGCTGCTTTGAATTGCTCTGTCCGGCTATATGTGCAGCAGAAGACAAGAACAGAAAAGGAAGAAAATGAACAAAAATAATGATTGATGGACCCAACCCTAAAAAAGCTCAGTCCTGTGAGTCATCTTAAGGAAGTTGGTGTGTTTTTGCATCAAAATCATGTTCCATTTATACTAGGCTCCGCTATAAATATAAATAAAGATTTTGCTTGAAATAAAAAATAAAAAATGATTGTCACAGTGTCTTTGTGTGTTTTCATGTGTTCGGCGCTGCTCAACCTGCTTTCATCACGCATCACGTTCAAACAGCAAAGAGAACTACAGCGTGCCTACACTTCCCTGATGGCTTGGCGGGCAACGCGAAAGTATCCACAACAAGCCGCATGCATAGGCACTTTAGCAGCTCTTTAAGGGACTATACAAATGACATCCAAGCAGGACATGGCACGTAGCCATCTCCCTGTTCAACACATTAATGGACAGCGCATTTCCCCTGCAGTTCTGAGTTTAGCCTAGTTCTCAAGTGTATGTTAGCTCTTCGGCATTTGCTTGTCCTTTGGTTTATTGAACTTGGTTATGATTCTTTGTGTTATGATCATGAATGCCAGGTATATATATATATATATATATATATAAATGGAATTTCGTTCTGCACCCTTGCCTCCGTTCATCACTCCAGCGACACAGTGCCATAACAATTATTATAAAAATACTATAATCATAAGCTTGTATGCACACTAATTTTGATAAGGCGGTGAAATCATCAGCCATTAAAAATAACTGGTTAGCAAAGCGTGTTTGGTCCAAAATATTAATACTACTAATAAAAGTGTTTATTTCAACACACACACACACTTTTCTGTAATTCGGCTGATATGAAAAAAAGGGTGTGTGTGTGTGTGTGTGTGTGTGTGTGTGTGTGAGAGAAATGTGGAAAAATACAAAGGGTGCACCAGCATCTGTGTGTGTATATTTTATATATTATTATTTATA
>JAQMYF010000022.1:3401528-3413152 GCA_030014195.1 Neosilurus mollespiculum
TAGGGGAAAGAGAGAGAGAGAGAGAGAGAGAGAGAGAGAGAGATGCACTGCATGTTTCATATACTAATTTTCAATAACACTGAGCATTGACAAAATTTTAAGCATACTAACAGCTTACAGGTTAGCTGCACAAACCTGAAAAAGTCATAAACACACAGAAAGACTCAAATGATGAAAACTGTTTGTCCACAAAGTAGATTACTTTGGGCTGCAGCTAGCTGAGAAACAAAAAAAATGAGGGGGAAAATGAAAAAGAAAAACCGAAGCATCCGATATGACTTGAGTAAATGTGAGGTTGCACACCCAGACACTGTCAGACAATTGGTAGAGTCACATTTTTGTTCAGCTGTAGCCCTCAGCGGGTTGACCTGTGTAATCAAGCTCTGCAGCAGTGTGATTACTGCACAGGTATTGTAGGAGAATAAAGAGAGAGAAATTTGGGGTCTTCAGGGGACGTGTTGAACGTCTCAGGTCTACATGAATTAAATGCGGTAATTTCTGAGCTGAGGTCTTAAACAGGTGCACATCATACAATACAAGCCTCGTGCAGCTTGATTGTAATTGTAAATACAGAAATACAGAGACGTTTACTCTCTCTCCACACACACACACACACACACACACACACACACACACACACAGAGAAGATACAATAAAAAAACATCTAAACTGTATGCAACTATATTTAACATGGAAATATATCATCAAATTTCAACGATTAGAACATGCATGGAACTGAAATTATATAAAGAAATAAGAATATAGAATTATATTAATAATACTAAAATCTAAAGTTTGCTAGAAGAACTATATATGCTATGTACTAACTTGCTAGAAGTAGGAATAGGAGGGAAAATATCACACTTTCAAGGTCTTTGTCCCAAACATTAGGAGTCAGGTCTAATTACTGTATTAAAATCAAACTAAGATTTTAAGAAACTTCCCAAACACCAGAAGTATATTGTAACAAAGCTTATTATTTTGGTGGCTACGTATCTGAAGAAATGCGTAAGTCCTGCACATTAGCAAGCTGTGCTGGTTTATAAGACTACTTAGCAGGCTAATCATAATCTTTTCTGATTATAAACATAACCTGCTATCGTTGTGCAACATTTTCTATGCATGGTTCCAAACTGATGCATCGTTGTTTAATGCGTGTTAACCGTTACAATTTTAACACGCACTAGCGTTTGGGAAGTGAAAATGGCAGCAGTGGGTGGCAGCGGTCATGTTTTTATGTAGGCGTGGCCGACCACTCACCGCGCGTGTTGCTGGACAGACGCATGCGCTGGTTGGTGGAGGTGTTGTGTGGGAGAAGAATGTTTTGCTGGTGATTGCTGTCAACGGTACTGGTGGCTATGATGTTATCCTTGTACTTGCTCATCAGGGAGAGTTTTGTATTGTCATTCCCTGATGGCAAAGAGGTCGAAAAGGTTAATGTTAGGCAGCGATCTGGAGGGGGGAAAAAGTTGACAGCACATAACACTGACCACTGATTACAAAAGGTCAAAATCATGCAGAAAAAAGTGAAAGAAAGAAAGAAGAGATATAGGTGGACAGCACATAACACCCAGCCGCAGACACTAATGTTCACGAGAAGAGCTCTTCTAACTTCAAATGAGACCTTTTTCCACTAGTGACAGACAGGTACTCATGATACAATGGTATCTTTATGTGAACCAGAAAAATCTTTACGGAGTACCGTTCTAAAGAATTACGCCTAGAACACACTACGAGATAATCAGGTCTACCTTACCACTGATTTGCCCTGATCATTACTGACCTTAAGTATTTATTTTCCCAGTAGATTCTTTAGTTGTAGTGTGTAAAATGAAATCTTATTCTAATCAGCCTGGAAATCATATATTTACAAGTCAACATCCTGAAATTGGTAGGGAATTATGCAATTCTGATATTAATATTTGTATGAATAAATGCTATTTCGAGCTCCAGTGACAGCCAAGCTGAACTGCTGAACCATCAGCTATATTAAATATTTATCTTGATATAAAGTCATATCTGCTCACGAGCACAGTCCAGACAAACATCAGATAGAATACACTAATCAATATTTGAAGGACGTATTATGTATCGTGACTTATATATTTTAGCTCAGTTCATAGGCCAAATTTTGTTGCTGCTCTGCTGTGTTGTGTTGTGTTGATTTCAGATTCGTTTGTTCTGTTGCATTTTACTTTCTTTGCCACAGCTGAAGAAACCAGCCTTAAAGCTCATCTGAATTAACTTAGTGGATATGAGCTTCCATCATTTTCCATTCTGCCACAGCACTATGTGTGTATATCCCCTGGTAATAAGCAAACACTACAACAAAGAAAACTAAAACTGCACGTCTTTGTTTTTTTTGGTATGACTCAAATTAGCATAGTGACATAAAATTATTCCTTTCCAGCAGAGCCTACTGGGAGCATTCATCGCAGAATGCTCTTCCAGGCAAATATCAGCATCATTTCACACTCAATCATGAATGGTGTCTCCAGTGCTGAGCGTTCAATGAACCTGGACGACCTCTGTGTCACTAACTTTAGTTAAGAGACTCCTCTTGCCTTTAATGATGTAAAATGGGCCCTTTGGTGCTACAGAGTCCCAATACAACGGCTATCATGCATAATTTACTTATTATTTAACAACTTTTAACATTTGCTTGCATTTGTGACATTTTTAATAGAGCTAACACACATACTCTACAGTACGCTGTTTTTTGTAAAAAGGTAACAAAGGGTGTGTGTTTTGACACTTTTAGTGCAACAGAACACTGTTGCATGGATAAGTTGACCAGGCAGACATGTGGTAAGCATACAGCTCAGTTTAAGTAAATAGACTTTAGACAGATAGATAGTATAATTATGCATGGATATCTCAAGTAATTCCCAACTTAACAGTTCTACTGGCAAAGTAAAAATAACTCGATCATTGTTTTCCTCAACATAAGAAAAGTGAATTAAAAAAGCCACTCAAATTCGGAATAGTAAAATGATGTTTACCTGACCTGCCTCTGTCCCGTTTGAAATATTTCAATATAAACCATATCCTAAACCTTATGTTTCCATGCAGTATATATTAAATCAATTATTCATCTCAGGCTCAGTGGATGTCACGCTTAGTTAATGATGTTTCACCTCAGGGACTATTCAGCGAGATTCTCACCTTCAGCAACTTTTTTTTTAACCAGAGATCTCAAATCAATCAGATCACACCCACAAATTTTATATATATATATATATATATATATATATATATATATATATACACATACACATACATACATACACATACACTGTATATGAAACAATTTACCAGCTCATACTGTAAGTCATCACCAGTTATTATGGTGCTTTAGAAAAAGGTTAGTATAATGTTCTTCACTAGCGTCCTACCACATAATAAAACAAATATATCCCTAACTGTTTAGAGGGAGCAAGAAAAAAAGCTTTAAAAAGAGTATTCAATCCTAATTTCATAAACACTCTAGCAACATTAAGGACACAATAAGTAGAAAACCTATGATTTGTTGCATAACACTTCACATTCATCCATTTGCCAAATGACTTAATCCTAATAAAGTCACAGGGAATCTCAGCCACCACTGGCCAAAAGCAAGGTAGACCCTGAACAGCTTACCAGTCCATCACATGGTCTACATAAACACACACACACACAGCCTTTCACACTTACTCACACCTCGGGGCAATTCGGAAAAGCCAATCAGCCTGATGTGCATGTGGACATTCAGACTGTGGGAGGAAAAACGGAATAGCCAGAGGACATCCACGCTAACTCCACGAAGAAACACCCTTACTGAGCCCGGGACTTGAACCCAGGACGGGGTGTGCTATTACTACACCCCATGCCAACCAAAACATTTCTATGTGGTTTTTTTTTTTTGTTTTTTGTTTTTTACTGCCGCATTATTATCTATTTTTCATGTTTAGTTGAAAAAGCAGAAATGTAGTATTCAGTTGTCTCCTGTCTCGCTTTAACGAGTGGATAAAAACAGGAAAACTGTTAGCACCTCTAAAGATAATGATTTCATTCCCAGTATAAACATGTATAAGAGAACTAAAAGGCTAGTTATTAATAGATTTGGCATTTATACAAAACCGAGAGGCGAACAGATTCAGAGTGGTGTACAATAAGTGGGTCTGTCTTTCAAAAGACATTAGCATATCTTCAGACATAACACAAACTTTAATGTAATAGAAATATCAGTGCTGCACCAACTTAAACTGAGCTGTCAGCTTGTCCGTTAAATCCTGGTGAGATCTTCTCCAGAATGTTCTTTAGAACACAATTGCTTTCTACAACAAAATTTATCCAAAACTTGAAGGCACTTTTATATTAAGGGGGGAAAGGCACCTGAATTATTATTTCATTACCTTACCCTGGTATCTTGTGGCAAGTTTAAACCAACTTCATCAGGTAGGTGAAATAAAACCCATATATTCTTCATGGCCCTTTGAGAGATATGCAACAATAAGTAAGCTCTGAGCAGTTCATCCTGAGTTAAAGATGAGCAGCTCTTGCACAGGGTTTTCTAGCTCTTCCCAATATATTTATAATGAAGGAGGCCTAGGAATATCTTCAAAACTGGAAATACGAGAAATAATGACATGAAAGTTACTTCATCCACTTTATCTTAAAAAGTTGAGGCAATGCTAAGTGGTTTGAACTTAGAACGCACCGGGAGTGAGATCCATGTTGGCCTTGTCATTACAGCCGTGAAGCGAATCGAGTGTGCGTGTCACCTGGCTGGCGAAGTCCTCACCACCATTCATGCACTCCCGCTGCAGGTGCTGGCGCAGCTCGCCAATATCATACTCATAGCCATCGAGGATGGGTGTCTCACGAATACTGAGGGTGCCGCTGGCGTTGGCACCCTGGCACCGGGTGTTCCTCAAGCTCTCACGCGCCTGCCCACCAAGCAGCACAGATGGGATGTAGTGAATCTCATTAGCTGCCTCAGCACTCGCGCTCTTCTGAGGCTGAGGCACCCGACGCCTCTTACACCAACGCTTCCGAGTGTACAAGATCAGCACCAGGCACAAGATTGAAAGCAGCAGGGCAATCATCCCACCCTGCAAACAGAGACAGAGATACAGAGAGACGAGAGAGGGAGGAAGGGAGAAAAAGACCGGGACAGAAAGTGGGGAAATGACAGAGGTGATTGAGAGGGGTGTAGGAGTAGATGAAAAGATAGGGAGGCAAGTAGAAAAGAAATGGAGAGAGAGATAAAATTGGAGGAGTACGCAAGATATGATGAGAGACAAAGGAAGAAGGGAAAAAAAGGAAAGCAGAGAGAAAAGGAATTGAAAAAAATTCAAAGGGAATAATTAGGAGCGGAGTGAAAAGAAGAATGTGTGAAGACAGAGGAGGAGAGTGAAGAGGAGGAAAGCATGAGGAAGAGAGGAAGACAGCAAGCAAGATTAAGGCCAAAGATAGAAAAACAAACAAAAAGCATGACCATGATAAAGCAAACAAAGGAAAAACACAGAGAGAGGGGGGGGTATAAAAAAAGGGGATGTTAAGCTCAGGATAAGCTAACATGCTAAAAAAACATCCTAATTATTACATAAAATGAAACGTAATGCCACTCTTTATATGGGAAAAGCTGCTATTCGAGATGCCACGTTGGAAACACATTTCAAACAACAGCAGGAAGCTGACCCTAAAGAGAAGCCCCTTAATCGCCTCCCTTTTACACCGAGCAATAACAGCAACAGTGCACTCAATTTGCATAAGTTGTTTGCCTACTTACCTAGTCAAGGGCAATAATGAATGGCACCTTAATGAAGGTCACTCATGTTGAATTTGCATGCGCATGGGAAATATCGTGAACCTACCATTTATTTTGTTTTGTTTAAAATTCCTTCATGCTCTCAAAGTCATTAAGCCTGTTTCCTGTTTGTGCATGATACAAAGTTACGTACATGACCGATTACACACTGGCAGGAGGGAACGTGGGGAGAATGGATGGTTAAGGGGAATCAACAATAAAGAGAATCTGTGATGCACATTTTTCCCCCCAACATCCCTGAAAACACAACATAAGTGTTCCAGTTAGCAATCTGAAGCCATCTGATGTCGCTTAGATTTGGATAAAAACCCAGAATGAAACCTTCTTATGCAACTTTGTGTAACAGCATAAAAAAAAAATCATCATCCATGCATTCATTTTTATTCATCATTCATTCATTTCATTCATTTTCTAAGCCGCTTAATCCTAATTAAGGTCGCGGGGAGGCTGGCGCCCATCTCAGCCGGCTCTGGGCGAAGGCGGGGTACACCCTGTTCAGCTTGCCAGACCATTGCAGGGTCAAGACACACCACCATTCACACTCACACTCACACATGGAGCACTTGGAACTGCCAATCAGCCTACTGTGCAGGTTTTTGGACTGTGAGAGGGAACCGAAGTACGTGGAGGAAACCCACACAGCACGCGGAGAACATGCAAACTCACAGAAACACATGTGCTGTGAGGCAAATGACTGCGCCACTATGCCGCCCAAAATAACAATAACAACAACAATAATAATAATAATAATAATAATAATAATAATAAATAACCATTTATTTTGCGGTCATGTCGACTGCCAGTAAACTGGACAGCACTAACCTTATAATATACAGCAAACTAATGAACACATTTTGCACTAGACTTTTTTGGCAGCCAACCTTGCAGTGACCTCAGACATCAGCACAATGCACACAATTTATATCCCAACTACTCACCATGTAAGTCATTTGCTACTTGGAAAGACACAATGTCTTTTTTGTAAATTATGTGTTCACTCTGGCCAACTTTCCTTTGATTGACTTCCCTCTTGGTGATATTTGGGGAGTTAATTACATTTTCTCAGATCAAGAGCATGTTGTACTTGAGTTACATTCATGAGCTATAATTTTTCTCTTCCTAACACAAAGTGTTATTGTGTGAGTCATTGTTGAGGTCAACTACTGAATACAGGCTACACTAAACAACAACGTAAGTGTTTGCATTTACATCAGGTGTTGGACTAACATTAACTCAGGGATGAGAATGTACCACTAATCAGCGGCTTTCTTGAAAGTCAAATGGGTCATTCCTGAGACTGCTGGGTCATGTATCTGCAAGAACCTCTCATATTTTATCCATAGGCACTTTGATAATTTTTTTTTTTTTTTTTTTCATTTTTTACATTTTTACTTTTTTTATTATTTATTTTTTTTTTACATTTTTTAAAAATTAGCAATAAAACCATAAAAAACTTGCATAATAATACAACAAAAATGCATGCTACAACTCCAGAGATAAGAATACATGAACTATTACTTTAATATATATATATATATATATATACACACACACACACACACACACACAATTCCCAAGGTGCTTTTAAACTATATGAATATATATCTGTACACAGTGCTCTATTGATTATGAAAATGCCCCCTCCCTGAAACTGACACCATGGCAGCCCACTCCTGGTCAATTAGACATGCACAGGCCCGAGGCTGATGGGACATCTAGTAGATTCATCGGTGTGGCTGGTCAGGTACCCTGGTGAAAGAGTGAGAGTCACACTGGGAGTGTTGCCCCCAGTCCTTCACAAGGCCTTTTCCTTTTAGGCCTGGTCCTATCGCTGCTAACTAGATGTGTGAAATGTGTGGTATAGTACTTTACTAGGATCTTGTAGATAAGATAAAACATTAATTTGTTCATTCACTTTGGTTACGATGAGGTTTGAGCCTATCTCAGCCGACTCCAGGCGAAGGTGTGGTACCCCTGAAGAGCTCGCCAGACTCGTATAGGGCCAACACACACACCCATCCGCACTCACACTTACACCTAGGGGCAATTTGGAACAGCCGAGCCCGCAGCACGAACCCAAAACCTTCTCCCATTGAAAGTTTTGGCCTCCTGCTAATAAAAGACAGAAAGTCTTAAACAGGTATCTGTAATGCACATTCATCAGATTAAAGGAAAAAAACCTTCCTGGCCTCCATATAATCCTTTCTATGCACATACCACAAACGCTCCGGGAGAAAAACCATCCCAACACAGTGTCCACTTACAACCCGAGAGTCAACAGCTAATCAGTTTTCTCTAATTTAATTTCCTTCCAATCTGTCAGTGTGCATTAGCCAAATGAGCAGCTTACAACTTTATGGTGGAGAAAATTAGGTAACACTATACACAGGAGTTAAAGGAGACTTAAAATTAGAGGAGACAGGACAGCGCGTTATGAAGGAGCCCTATTAAAGTCAAACAAAACATCAGATGCTAGTAGTGTGTCAGCCTGTAATCCAATTAGCAAAGACCTACACCAAGCCGTAATCTAATTACGGGGACGCCATGACATTCCGCTGCATATCAACAATGTCACTGACGCACAACAAGATAATGGCAAAACAAGAATTGTCATTACAATCACTTTTCCCCTAAAATTACCAGTTTGGGCTTCAGTCATCTATAACAGTCATCAGGTTGCCTAGTCTTTACTCATTAAAATAGTTATCAAAGTACAAAAGTTTGTGATTAAGGAGCCCCACCCCCTTCCAAAGGTAAGGCTGGATCTTTTGGGGTGCTACACATAAAGGGGTGTCACCACTTTCTAAGACCCCCATTTAACTCAACCGTAAACAAACAATACTGTCAACTTAAAAGGTAAATAATTATAAATTATAGCTACTAAAGGCCACTTTACACAACAGTGTCTATTTAAATTCTCACCATTCTAAGTACATAAATACATTTAATCCTACACCAACTGCACATATTTATGCATGTAAGCTCATCAATTAAATATTTTCAAATCACCCAATTTACATAGGAGTCACTATTAATGTATTCTCAGACAGACAGTAAACATAACGCTAAACAAAAGCAAGCATTCTGCATTACATAAAACTAGCTAGACAAAACAAGAAACAAAACAAGAGGCAAAAGTAACAAAAAAGCAACAAGCCCTATTCATGAGGTAAGGCTGCACAATATGTCCTAAAAATAAAATCTCAGATTTTTTCACTTTCCACCTGAATTACGATTCTCATCATGTCATCTCACTCATTCGCAAAACCCCCCCAAAAACTATTAACTCTATGAGGGCCACAGGAAGGATATAGCTATCTCAGCCGACACTGGACGAATGTGTGATACACCCTGAACAACTCGCCAGACCACCGCAGGGCCAACCCACACACAACCATTCATGCTCACACTCCAGGGAAAGTATCTTACCAGATAAAGTACCAATATCTTTGGACTGTGGGAGGAAACCAGAGTACCCAGAGGAAACTCATGCAAGCACAAACAGAAAATGCAAACTCCTCACAAAAATGAAGGTCGACATCAACTGTGTTTTTACTGGTGAACCATCCATAGAAACACTGCTGCTGCCTTTTACTAAATTTAATTTGAGGCTTTGGATAAATTTCCTTCACTGCATTCTAACTTTATTCTTCATATTTTATGTCTAACTGAGCACAGTAGTGTAGCGGTTAGCATGTCCGCCTCACAGAAGGTCCTAGGCTGAAGTCCGGGGATCTGCGAGGCGGTTTCTGTGTGGAGCTTGCATGGGTTTCCTCCAGGTGCTTTGGTTTCCCCTCACAGTCCAAAGACATGCACAACAGGCTAACTGGTTGTTATCAACTGCTCCTAGGTGTGAGTAAGTGTGAATGGTTTTGTCTGTGTTGACTCTGAGATGGACTGGTGAATTGTTCAGTATGTACCCTGCCTATGCCCAGAGTCAGCTGAGATGGGCTTAGCCTCTGCATGACACTAGAAGAATTAAGCGCCTCAGCAAGTAAATTACTGTTAAAGGTTAAAGCACTAATCATAAATAAGTATTAATCTGGTATGCATGTTAATTTTGATAAAGTTTTGATAACAGATATTTGAATCATATTTGATCCAAATAATAACACCAATAATAACAGCTTGTTTCATACACACAGACACACACACACATCCTCATCTTAATGATAATATTAATTCCCTTAACAACGTGTTGGACTTTGGCTGTGGTGAATCGTGTGTGTGTGTGTGTGTGTGTGTGTTTACTGATCTATGATTAGCTAGTTCAACTTCGATCACCTTGGTTGACACATAATAACACTATTCGTATTCATTACTCTTGTTCCCCCACGCATGAGGAAGGGCTGATTCAGAGGAGCACAGCGTTCATGATCAGTATATTGGGTTGTTAAGTGAGGTCACGATAGGCCATGGAAGAAACAGAGAAAAGTGCACTTCTCATTTTAAATCGAAACAAATACGGAAAAATATGGACCACGCCCCCTTTTTTGAAACCAATTAATGCTGATCTCAAAAATGACCCTGCCAGCTACTTAAAAAAAAAAAAAATAATCAGATGTCTACAAAAATCAGAAAATGGCACGATACAGCACATAATGAGTAATTTTGGAGTCCTTACAGAGCAGACACTCTGTGGAATGGGAGCCAGATGTGCTGAACATGTGACAGTCATATTCAAGGACATCTGACTAGGAGTGGTGCAAGGGTTGCTGGAAATGTAGTGAGTCCAGAGAACAGTACAAACAGGGGTTGTAACACACAGATTTCTATGTTATAATTAGGTAATAAGCTGTTGTATCACCCTCAAGGTAAAGCTGTTGTACTTGAATTAGCATGGCTGTGCTTGACTACGGCTGTTGGGATTCAGCCTCATGCTTGAGACTGAGAATTCCAGCCAAGCTGATATTCAATTACAATGACACTCCTTCTTGTGTGATCTTGCTTTATTATGTAAATATTTAAAGATGTCATAGGATGAAAGACCCCAATTTTGGTCAAAAACTGATATTTCGTAAAATTTTCATCTCTAGAATTTGGAAATAGCGTTCCCACCTGTAATATGCAGTCTATACAGATGGCAAGAGAGCTTTAAGCTCCATCATATACACTGCCCATACCACCTACCGCAGAATATTCAGACTGCCTGACCAGTAAATTGCGACATATCAGTTCAGAATGATTTATTCCTAAACAATAAGTACCAGCTGAGTAAATGTTTGTATTAGATTTTCATAATGCATTTTTGTGGAGGTACTGTGCAACATCTTTATCTGACCTGGGTATCATCGTTAAAATAAATGCATGTGACCAGAGGAAATAGCCTTTCCATTCCTCGCTGAGCCCAGCCATAAAACAATGCATTATAACCACTTAAACTCTAAGTGCCTGCTACAGAAAAGAGCCCACAGGGCAAAGGAAAAGTTACACTAGGTCACATTCCAAATGTCTGCTTTCTGCATTTCCTGGAGTGTTTCAGTTAAAAAGTATATGTAGAAAGCAAACAGGCCTCGAATTAAATGATTTCTTACTAAACCCAAGGGTCTATTGTGATCTCATCATCATCATCATCTTCCGCTTCTTCCGGGGTCGGGTCGCGGGGGCAGCAGCCTAAGCAGTGAGGCCCAGACGTTCCTCTCCCCAGCCACTTCCTCCAGCTCTTCCAGGGGGATGCCGAGGCGTTCCCAGACCAGCCAAGAGACGTAGTCCCTCCAACGTGTTCTGGGTCGGCCCCGGGGTCTCTTCCCGGTTGGACATGCCCGAAACACCACACCAGGGAAGCGTTCGGGAGGCATTCTAATCAGATGCC
>JAQMYF010000022.1:3442393-3459040 GCA_030014195.1 Neosilurus mollespiculum
GGAAACTCATTGAATGAGAAGGTGTGTCCAAACTTTTGGTCTGTACTGTATATATATATATATATATATATATGTGTGTGTGTGTGTGTGTGTGTGTGCGCTTGCGTGTGTGTAGGGGGTTGTATATTTGATGCTGCATTATTTACATGTATAGTGTTAGTTAACTGTGCATAAGGCTTATTTTACCTTTAATTTGATCACTTTAAATGCTACAATGTAGGGGCTTGTTAGGAAAAGGAAATATTTCCATAGTGCACATTCACTTTTATTCAATATGACCATTTTCTCGTATAGCTCAAATTCGGCCTCATTATGCACCTACCACATTGCATACTACTAAAAATGTGTTTTAATTCATTATTTTGGATATCTGTCATATCTGAGACACCCCGAACTTCCATCCTGACTAACACTATAACAACCTTCACAATTTCACCAATTAAGCTCTGCTTGCTTTTACCGCTACTTTATTTATTTATTTTATTTCTAATGAAGTGTAGAGAGCATTCCATGTTAACAGGGCATCACAGTTAACTTTTCATTAATCATCAATCTTTCATGGATGAAATTTAGTCTTATCCATCAGCCTGTTTTTGAAGGGCAGGAGGAAACCCACACAGACATGCTCAAAAACTCAAAACAGTAACCCGAGCTCAGGATCGAGCTGAAACCCTGGAGTTTTGAGGTGGCGCTGTTACCTGCGGCGCCACCACACTGCCTGCTGCCTGCCTGATTGTTACTATAGATTATTAGTATAATTATTTTAGCCCACACTAATAGGGAGCACAGGGTGGAAAGCAGAGCTAAATTTGATTAATGAAATAAAAAGGGCTCTTTTTTCTTGTCTAGAGTGCACTTGTCTGTCTCCTCAAAGCCTACCATCACAGAGATATGCAGAATGCGCAGCTCCTCCTCTGCTGCAGTGTCACTGGCTGGGTCTTCGGTAGTGTCCACACCTGCAGCATTCTGATTGCCGTCCTGATGGTGGATGTGGAAAAGCAGTGTCCCATTCTCCAGCCACTGTTGCTTCCAGCGCACCAAGGCTATGTCCTCTGTGTTCCCTGAAATTTCTGCAAAAACAAAAAAACACACTATTGATCTCAGTAATTTTTCCTGCATAATTTCTGTATATAGACTAGTTTCATACACCAAAATTTTAAACCTCTTTACATGGTACTATTCATGAGGGAAAATGGGCATTTAGAATGAAACGTCAACTGCAACTAGAGGTAAAATTGCAGAATTATAGAAGGATCCAGGTAGCTCCAAAGAAACAGGTAGCTAGTAAAGTTCATCAACTCTATTTATTTATTAATCTCAATCAAGTGATGTTTCCGTGGTGCAAATCATGTGTGCATGCTAGTGTCCTGTTAAAAATGTGTTTGTTGCACTTCAGGAAAAAAAAAATGAATCTAAATTCTAAGCAAGAGCGAGATGGCGGCACAGGGGTTAGCATGTCTGCCTCACAGCTAACGGTCCAGGGTTGAGTTCCAGTCTCAGCGCCGGCATTTCTCTGTGGAGTTTGCATCCTCTCCCCGTACTTGCGTGGGTTTCCTCCAGTTTCCTCCCACAGTCCAAAGGCATGCACATTAGCGTAACTGGCTGCTCCAAATTGCCCCTAGGTGAGTGGGAATGGCTGTTTGCGTGCTGGCCCTGCAATGGACTGCCGAGCTGTCCAGGGTGTACCCCCACCTTCACCCAGAGTCAGGTGAGACAGGCTCCAGCTTCCCCGTGACCCTTACAGGATTAAGCAGTTCAGCAAATGAATGAATGAATAATTTATAAGAGTGGAAGAGCTCAAAGACTGAAGGCATTTAGATCCTCCAAAGCACTTTTGGGTCTCTGGGTTCTGAAAGAGTAAAGCCTTGTAAGGATTACATGGTACGGGTACCGGGTATAATTATAACACATTAGGAGACACAAGACAATAGTTCTCCAGGTACAGTAAACCTTCTACAGTAAGTGAGGGCATAGACATCTGTGAATTCGTTTAATGTTGTTACACAAAAGATGTCTTTCATTTTACAATATGAGTAAAATGAAAACTGTTTTGTTGATAATAGGTAATTAAGTACGTTTGAAGATTTAAAAAACCTTTATATGTATTTAATGAAATTGATATGATTAAAATTTGATTGTTTTGATGTACTTGACCACGTGCATATTTCATGTGGCCAAAGACCTTGGCAACAAGTTTACTTGAAAACTTAAAATAAATAAATAAACAAAATTTTAAATGCACCCTTTACAGTAGAGTGTTAAGGGATCAAGGTGACCCAGTTTCGATAGGTTGATAGGGCATGACGTTGGGTAATAGATATAAAATAAAAGCGAATCAATTAAGATTTCAATATGCTGGAATGCATGTAAATTTTTACTTACTTTGATCTGTGTGACCTTGAAAACTAGGTCAACGTGACCTAGTTTTACAAGGTTAACAGGAATATCTGGTATAATTAACAAACAATGCTGTGCTAAATTTTACATATCCGGCTTCATACATGACTACATGCATATTTCATATGGATCCTGATACCTTGAAATTAGGTCAAAGTGACTCAGTTTCAATTGGCCTGAAGCCCTTGACACCAAGTATAACAGGTATGAACTAGAAACCAATCTGAAAAAATAGACCGCAGGGGTCCAAAGCTCCTGCCGCCCAGGAATGTGTATTTTAAACTTCTAAGTTTCTAAGATCTATATCTTCTTTAAACCAAAATCAAAACTGCTGTGTTAAACAAATGAAGTCCAGCTGGCTCATTAATTACGTGCGGATTTTGGAGTGCACCAAATCCAGGTGAGGAACCTGTAAGACAATCCTGCATTCCAAATTTCATCAAAATCCGAGCAAGGATTCTCAAGTTATCGTCCAGAAACCAAAGTGTGACAGACGGATGGGCGCCACGCATTCCAATAGATCCCCCCACTATTTGGCAGGAGCTAAAAAACTGCACCCTCCAAAGTGTTAACAGGCATTTCATATGAACTGACCTCTGTGACCTTGAAAAATCGATCAAGGTAAATCAGTTTCGATGGGCTAGAAGGGCGTGACACAGGGACCATTCAACACTGCTAGAGTGTTAACAAGAAGTGTCTGTGGCGGTGGACAGGCCATGAAAACATAGTATCCCCTACGCTTTGTGGGGACACAATGATACAGTGCATGTATCTAGAGATCCTTTCAAGCACGAGTTATTAATAAAGAGATGTACAATTTAGAATTAGTGATATTGTGTTGTGTTTATTTTTGTTTGCCTTTCTGTTGGGGTTTTTCATAATAACTGACATTAATAACTACTATAATTAATATTGATACGATTAATAAATTGGGGAAATTACTCAAATTTTTTGTTCTGTAGTTTAACAGCCCTGCTTGGGCTTGAAAAAAACTCAGTGTTAATCCAATCCATTTAAAAGAGTTCTGGCTCATGCTCAACACTACTAATGACAACACTCCGGCATGCTTGCACCTTCCCTCTCCACACACACCCACAGGAGCGTTTGGATCTGACACTTTTATTAATTATGGAACAAATGAGGAAAATTTTCTAACAAAGTCAAATAATTACTGCTGCAAAAAATGACTTCTATTCCTCTGTTTTGCACCTGATTTGTCAGATATCCACTGGACTTTCTTATTTTGCTGAGAAATTATTATTTCATAAAACCAAGTGAATAAATTCAAGATGATTAATAAATCAATAGGTGATAATTGATCAAAAAGTCAGTGTAATAAGGTCAAATATCAGGGCATCAAACATTCAGAAAGAAAGTGAAGATGTGGCAAATATCAAGGATATTTTCATGCAGTGCTGTATATTACAATTAATTTATTTTATTGTCTCAAGCAGCATTTAATTACTGAAATGATCTGAAGGAGCAACATGTTTTGATGGACAGCTGTATTCTTTCATACTGCGCTTGAGCTCACCCTTAAAACTAACCCTAGCCCTAACCCGGCCAGCTCTGCTGATATGTGTGCAGGAAAAAAATATTATTCCAGCCTGACTATTCAGGAGCATATCCCTCGTATAGGTGACTGTCTGGTCTAATACACACATGAACAAAAAAAAAAGCACAAACTAACCTAAAACTGGTTAACTGAACATGTTATTATATAATAATTAAATATACTGTGAACAAAGAAAAAATAATTAGAGAAAAAAAATTCAAAGAAACTGTGGGAGCTGCTGAAACACGATGCCATTCAGAAGAATGGTCCAGATAAAATTTCCGATGGTGTATAAAAGAGGAATATTGGCTCTGATTATCGGTCTGGCCAATGAAAGTTAAGGAAGAAACCAGCAGGCACTACAGAAGAGCTGCAGGGCATCTTTTCAGTACTAGACAACACTCAAAACCTGTGCTGAAAAGGAAGCACATGAATTCAATCATTCATTCATTTGATCAATCGCTTAATACTACTAGGGATAAGGCCTGCTAGGGTGGCTGGAGACTATGTTAGCCGAATCTGGGCAAAAGAGTGGTACACCATGAACACACACGCAAAGAAACCCCAGTAACACTCCCACCTACGGGAAATTTGAAACAGCCAATTAGCCTAACATGAATGTCTTTGGACAGTGGGAGGAAACCGGAGTATCCGAAGAAAACCCATAAAAGCACAAGATCATCATGCAAGCTCCACACAGAAAAGCATGGGGCTGGAACCAAGGACCTTTTTGCTATGAGGCAGTACAACATCTTCCAATCTATTAGAAGAAATTATGTGAATGTGTTCTCTCTCTCTCTCTCTTGCTTTCTCTGTGGATGACTTTTTCCCACATAATATTTCTGGCCTGGGTTAAACCATGAGCAACTGAAATGATTAAGGAGGCAAATCCAAATTTTTTCGTAAGCTCCACATCCTCGCCGAGCCCAGGATTCAAACCCAGGACCTTTCTGTGGTGAGGCCAACAACTACAGAGATGAGAGCCTAAACGTTTTAAGCCTTAAAGACATTTCTTTTGGAACGTTGATCTACAGCTGATACACAGGTCTGATACTCTACTGTAATTGAGGCATTACACATCACTGAATGCAGATTACTGACTAAAGATGATTTGTCAAGAGATCTGGGCCAGGATTGAACACAAGTGCTACAGAAAGTACATATTTTTTACCAACATTAACAACAATAGTCCAACAATCCAAATTGTTGTTCCCCTCATTATAATAGTGATGACTGTTTATAGAAATACAGTGAAATATTCTGTACATTCTTCTGCATAATGTTGAAATTTCATCAGTATATATATATTGTTTATAACATGATTTGGCATCTGCAAAACGTTAGGTATTCTCAGGACTGCAGTAACAGACATTCGGCCAGAACAGAACTAACATCCCCTGAAGATCAAAGTTTATTTTCCACTGGCTTGCTTTAAGGTACATTTCATCGATGGCGCCAATTTTCCCCCTGAATAAGAAAGCACAAGCAGGCAATCAGTCAAAGTCAGACCTGCTTTACCATCCCATCCAACACCAAGAGGATTAACTGCAATAGCTAACGAATGGTAATTTGGGACGGTTTAAGAGCTGGGTTTAATATTGCATGTTGCAATATTAATCAATCAAGGATGAAGGTGGAAGTGTGCATTTATGGTCATGTGATCACTCATCCGTTCCGGGTTCATGTAAAAAGGCTAGTCGACAGAAAAATCTCGCATTTTCATGTCATTTTACCTGTGTAGCCTAATGACAAGTGTATGTATATGCGTATAGGCACCTGTACAATATGCATAAAGTTTAAATTAGTAGTTTAGTTGAATAGAATATGTCTGCGTCTACACAAGTGTTTTTGTGCCTGAATAATGTGTACAGTTTGGTCTTTTGCCAAGCTTATTAACTAGCTCACAGGTGGATGTGCTGCAGTACTCAGTAGAGAAGACCCAGTTGTAGTCAAAATACAGTCAGAATGTCCAATCAGAGAGTCCAGAAAGAATATTCAAGCAGAGTTATCATCCATGCCCTGTCTAATTTTCCCTCTACTATTTACTATGCAGAGTATCAGCCAGTCAGGAATCTTCTGAGAGAAACTGAGGCCAGAACTGAGTGTCCTGCTTCAATCATCAGCAGCAGCCAACAACATTCAAGAGAGGACTCATGAGTGTTAAATTAACACCTCCGGTGTACAGAGACCACTTCAAAATGTGTTGCAAATGAGACGTTCCACCATTTACATTCCATCACATCCCTTGGATTACTGAATAAATTTGCACCTTCTCAGCATAAAAATCTTGTCATAAGGTACTTTATTCATATAGACATATAGTTCTATAATACTGTGTTGGGTGCATATGAGGTAAATATGTAACATACATGCAAATATGCAGGCTTTTTCCCATCACAGTGAACACTTGTACGCTCTTTTTGTTACACATTCAACATTTTCTAAACCACGTCAACATTTATTAGTGTCGTGGGGAAGCTATCACGACTGATTCCAAGCGAAGACGGGATTACACCCTGAACAGCTCGTCAGTCCATCACAGAGCCAATTTTTTTTCTGTTGCAATGGTCTCAACCAGCACTAAGAATAAATGGTTAATGCTTTAGAATATCTATTTTGGATTCGAAAATCATAATTTTCTAAGAAGGCCATTGCGATAAAGCTCAGTGATGTGACATCTCCTTTTCTCCTAATTCTAAATATTTTTGTGTTAATATAGAGCACCTCACTGCAGGATGTTAAATGTAATGGGCAAATCACTTAGTGGTGTTTCAGACTCTGTGTCCCTCTGTCCTTCTGTCTTTTCTTCTAGCTCTTTGTCCCTTTGTCAGAGAACGTTTACATGACGCTAGAGAAAGTCGACATATTGTGTTATTCCGGCAACAACAACTTCGAAAACACAGACATCTTAGTCTGACTGAAAATCACACTAAAATTGTTGGATATCTCTACCTCTATAAGTACTCAACTGTTTTAAAAGTGATATTTTTATTGTATTAAATGTTACATTTGAAAAGTTAATTTTACATTTAAAAAATGTTTTAAATTTAAAAACCTTAATTTTAAAAGTTTTTTTTCAAGAAATGTGAATAAACCCTACAAAAACAATGCACAAAAACAAGAAAAAAAAGAAGCACATACACACATGAGAAAAATGAAACATCACAGCAAGAAAGTGGAGCACATAAAAATAATAATAACAGTGTACATAAAAAAAATAAAGCATACAAAATATACAAGTCTGTAAATCGGTCCAATTTTCAGCTCAGCATGGTACCAATTTGCTACCAGTCAATCATTGTGGTCAGTGAATTAATATGGTTACAAAAAAGCCGAATCACAACATCGTGAAAGTGTGTATACGCCAACTATAGAAGCATAATCGGACTTACTTCAGCCGATAAATCAATTCCTCTGGATTTGCTTGGGACAGGACAGCAGTTCAGTTAAATGCCCTAGTCGAGCTATAACCATAGCTCGGCGAGACCGTGCATATAAATGTAGTTACTGTCCCACCAGTGTGGTACATGACCTACACACTCTGTGACATTTTCATCTACTGACTGACCTACTCAGACCTACTGACCCAATGACCTAGCTGAGCCGAAAGGCAAAGCTCTCAATTTACCAGTCGATCTACGTTCCAACCCTCACCCATGGCCAAGACCTTTGGGTAGTGACCGAAAGAACAAGATTGTGGACACAAGGTGCTGAAATGTGCTTCCTTCACAGGATGGCGGGGCTCTAACTCAGAGATAGGGTGAGAAGCTCAGTCATCTGGGAGGAGCTCGGAGTAGACCCACTCATCCTCCACATTCAGAGTAGCCAGTTGAGGTGGCTCGGGCATCTGATTAGAATGTCTCCCAAATGCCTCCCTAGTGGGCTGTTTCGGGCATGTCCAACCGGGAAGAGACCCTGGGGCCGACCCAGATCACACTGGAAGGACTTTGTTTCTCGGCAGGTCTGGGAACACCTTGGTGTCCCCCCCGGAAGCGCTGGAAGAAGTGGCTGGGGAGAGGGACGTCTGGACGTCACTGCTTAGGCTGCTGCCCCAGCGACACGACCCCGGGTCAAGTGGAGGAAGATGACGACGACGACTGACCTACTCATTTTGTGATGATGTCGCAAAGACTTTTAAGCACTGCTTTTAAGCATATTTTGCACATATAATATTTTTGTTATAGTAGACCACAATTTATCAGTGTGACAAAAATCTTCCTATATCACTGCATTTCTTTCTTACACGATCTGGCAAGATGTTATCAAGATGCCGTCATGATGTGATAAGGCAGTGATAGGACCATTGTGTGACAATGTTAAGACAGTGTAGTGAATCATCATAACGTTGTTAAAAATAAATTGATAAATTGATGATATCATCAAGATTTGTCATGATTTTGTTGTGAAGTATGATATCACAGCATGACCTTCATTAAGATTTTCTTGGTCACATGACCCAATAGTCCCCCAAAAATATTGTGGCTTATCAACCTGGAGATCACAAGTTCGAATTTACGTTGATGCTGCAGCCATCCGAGACTGGGAGTCCATGGGAGCTAACTGGCCGAGCTCTCACGGGAGGGAGGAATGGCATACGTTCACTTCCCTGCCACTCACAGTAAACACCAGCCAACCAGGGGTGTCTGTGAGCTTATTTAAACGAGAGGGGGATAGCTCTTTCCCTCCGAGTGTGTTAGGCCACCTCAAAATATGCATGCACAGCAGTTTGTAATGAGGAGGGTGGCAGCTTCGCATATCAAGGAGTAAGCATATGCAAGCTAATGCCCTTCCCTGGTTTGTGGTGGTCGTGTGTTAGGGAAGGCAATACTTGATGGGTGGAAATTGGATACAACTAAATTAGGGAAGAAAATTAAAATGAAAAAAAAAAAAAATATATATATATATATATATATATATATATAGTAAATATACACATACACACACACACACACACACACACACAGAGGCACGCTGTCGTAGTGTCAAGAATCAGTAGTTAAGTAGGATGCATCATGAAAAAGTTTGCAATGTCATTAAATAGTGGGAAATTTTATGCTTCCTTCTCTACTGTAACTAAATATCATGTAGGAAAGTCATCTTATTTAATGTTTGGCTATAAAGCTAAATTCTGCATAAATGTTTGAAGTTCACTATACAGTATGTTCTACTGAAACAGAACAGAACCAGTAAACACACAAGACAGCAAAACGTGAAAGTGTGGTTGAGGTTTTTTAATGAGTCTTAGATGCTGTGACTGATATGAATGACTCCAAGAGACAAAAGAAGGATACAAAAATAATGGGGGTTTTAATAATCAAAAAAGAACACGGGTTCCATGAGCCACAAAAACACAACTGAGAGAAAACTCAAAATGAAACCTGCCACGAGGGGTGAACGAAAACCAACATAACAAAACACAAAACCAGGAAGCGTGGAAAACTTCGGGAGAAGTTTTAAAGGGTGAATTACGGCAGAAGGTGGTGATGAGATGTGAAGACTGACGAGTGGAGAGGGAACTGTCAGATGCAGCTTCCGAGGGCAGAAATAGTAGAGTCCAAAACGCTTATAGGAGTAGAGAGAATGACGCGCATCTCCAACGAGGCTAGACGAGGGAGTGAGTCTAGCCGGTGGTTTAAATAGGGGAGCTAACTAGGTGCAGGTGAATGTCTTTAAAACTCAGGGGATTGTGAACGAGGTGTGTGAGAGTCAGGGATAGAGTTCGGCACAGACGTAACAGTGACAGAGGAAACAAAAGACACTATTATGGTGGAGTCTTTTTTCCATAAATACACAGAGGTGGAAAATTTCATTATGAAAACGTGAAAACTACCAATTACAAAAGTGACAGCATATTCAAGAATCAACGATAAATGAGCGCTTTATAACCTTTCCTTACGACCCCGAGAAAAGGTTCTTGTTCACATACAGTATACTGTAATTTAAGAATACTTTTACCTTCACACAATTGTTCCACATTTCTACTTCGGAAATTCCTTTACAATACACCCACTAACTACATACACAATCCAACTGTATGAAGAAATGAGCTCTTATTTGAGTTCTTTGAACCTGAATATAGCCTATGACATATATTGTGTGATATATGGTGTAAAATGCATGATCAGTCTGACTGACTACTGTGCTGTTTTTTGTTGAGCTATACATCTTTCTGCTCTGCAAGTACACTCTTTAGAGAACTGATGTGATAGCTGCACATTATTCTTTGAAAGATCTGTTACTGAACTGAAACATAACTCACATTAGAGAAGCATAACAAAGACCAAAGAGAAGCCTATCTCTGACACAGAAGGACAAAGAGACTTCATGCTGTGGTAAAGCAGTTTTTAGGGTGATCTTAAAAAATGGTAAAATAATGCTAACAAATATTTAATATTCAGATACAGAAAAGCGTGCAGGTCAGTGGCTTGATCATTCCAGCAGGAGGCAAACAAAGCAAGATAAAAACAGGCCATCCATCTGCAGCAGAACACTGGGGCTTTTCACTGCTGCTTAGTGAAGGCAGAATACTTTCCTCGTTTAACCTGCCATAAATAGCAAGGCTTTTAATAGCAGATAATCAAATCGCTTAACAGACGCATGATTATCTTCTTCCTCTCAACATTCTCTCACCTTCAACAGAAAAAGCACACACAACTATCCCGTATAAAAAGCCTGTAGGTTTTCATAACTAGAATGAGGTTATGCTTGCTCAATTTGCAGATGTAAAGATGGAGGTCAAAAAGTAATGCAGTGTTAGATAAGCTACATTAAAATGTGGGCAGGCTGTTGCAGTGTCGCCATAATAATGCTATTCATAAAAGTCTGGCCCAGGTTCCTAAAAACACTCATGAAGACCTAACCCTATGAAACAGTAAAATTACAGAGCTGTTTAGATTCATTTTATTTCTTACCAACAGTGCAGATTATAAAGAGAGGTTGGACTACACTGGGTACATTAGATTCTATTTCCTTTAATTTGTGAGTATGCACAATAACATTCTATTGTATGTAATCACATAATTTGTCGGCCTCCTTCGATCATAGATGATCATGGGTTACATCCTTGTCTCATTGATTGCTTTGTTGGAGCATCGTCTTCTGTGGCCATAGAGACCAATGCGAGAGTGACAAACTCTGCTGCAAAGATCGCAACTGTGTAAAGTACCTGATGTGCTGGAACTGCCAGACTTGCTGCACTCCTTTCTACGATCTCTCCTGTCTGCCTCTGTGTTTATAAGCTTCTGTTCCCCAATTCTGAGGTGTTGACGCAGGTTACTTCTCCATCTCGTGCAGTCAGCTGCAAGATCCTCCCAGGAATCTGTATTGATGTTAATTGCTTTCATGTCTCTCTTACAGACATCCTGGTATCGCAGCTTTGGGTGGCCAATAGCCCTCTTTCCAGATTGCAGGTCTCCATAGAGGATGTCTTTGGGGATGTGGCCATCCAGCATGTGATGGACAAGACCCAGCCAACGCAGTCCCCGCTGTCTGAGTATGGTGAACGTGCTGGGAAGGTTGGCGCGGGACAGAACCTCAACATTAGATACTCTGTCTTGCCAGGATATGGCAGATGCTTCTCAAATAGAAGGTGTTGAGTCTTCTCCCCTGCCTGGCATATGAAATCCATGTCTCGCTGCCGTACAACAGCGTGCATTGAACACTGCCATCTTGGTCTTCATCGTCAGCTTGGGGTTAGTCCATACTCGGGCTGTGAGGTGAGCAAATGTTGTTGCTGCCTTCCCAATCTCACTGTCCAAGGAGAGGTTGTCAGTGATGGTGGAGCCAAGGTAAGTGAACTGGTGGACAACTTCAAGTGCATAGGCATCGACGGTTATGGCTGGAGGTTCATCTGTGTCCTGTCCCAGGACGTTCGTCTACTTCAGGCTGATGGGTAGACCGAAGTCCTTGCAGGCTGGGAAGAAGCTGTCCATCAGTGCCTGCAGCTCCTGTTGGGTGTGAGTTACCACTGCTGCATCATCGGCAAACAGCATTTCTCTGATGAGGGTTTCATGAACCTTTTTCTTGGCTCTGAGGCGGGTGATATTGAAGAGCCTGCCGGTGGATCTGGTGTGTAAGTAAATTCCCTCTGTTGCTGTGCCAAAGGCGCAGAAGTAGGGCAAAGAAGATCCCAAAGAGTGTAGTGGCAAGCACGCAGCCTTGTTTCAGACCACTGTGAATGTCAAAGTCCTTGGATAAACTGCCATCGAACTGCACTGTCCCCTTCATGTTGGAGTAGAAGGATTCAATCAAGCTCTGCAGTTTTGGTGGGCAGCCAATCTTTGGAAGCATCCTGAAGAGTCCATCTCTGCTGACAAGGTCTAATGCTTTGGTGAGGTCAATGAAGGCAACATACAAGGGCATCTGTTGTTCTCTACACTTTTCCTGGAGTTGACGGAGGGAGAAGACCATGTCAATCGTTGACCTTTTAGCACGGAAGCCGCTCTGGGTAGACTCGTTCTGCCAGCTTCTGCAAGCAGATCAAGATGACCTTTGCAAAGACTTTGCCGACGATGTTAAGAAGTGAAATGCCTCTGTAGTTGTTGCAGTCGCTCCTCTCTTCCTTGTTCTTGTAGAGGGTAATGATGTTAGCGCCCCTCATGTCTTGCAGTACAGCTCCTTCTTGCCACTGACAGAGGACCTCATGCAGAGCTTTCAGTAAGCTGGTCTTGCAGTGTTTGATCAGGTCTGGGGGGATCCCGTCACTACCTGGGGCCTTGCCAGAGGCCAAACTGTCAATGGCTTTGCTGAGCTTCTCTGAAGTTGGCTCTGCATCTGGTTCTTTCATTGCTGGCAGGCACTTAATAGCATCAAGGGCTGAGGTGGACACAATGTTCTTATTGGAGTAGAGGTCGGAAAAGTGTTCCACCCATCTCTCCTGTTATGTTTCCTGTTATGGCAGCTGTCTGAATGTTTATGCTGAGCTCTGTCCAGTACTCATTGGCACAATGACAAGCTGTCTGCTGAGCCTTGCTCCTGGCAGCTCTGAGAATCTGCACATTCTTCTCATTTGGTAACTGCTTGTACTCTGCAAGGGCAGTGCGCTTGGCGTCAATGACAGGGTTCATTTCAGCCAATTTGGCATCAAACCAGTCATGTGATTTTGAGTTCTTCTTCACAAAGGTGGCTAAGGCAGAGCAATGCATGGTGTCCCCCAGAGCTTCCCACTTTTCTATGGAAGAGTTTTTAGGCTGTGATGTGACAAGCTCTCTCTGAGTCTGGTCTGGTGCCTGAGTCTACAAGCCGCGTTTCTTGGAGAGTGGCGATGTTCACGTTTAGTCTCTTCAGTTTATTGTTAATGACTGCTGTCTTCCTGGAGTCACTGATGTCTTGCAGGTTTTCAGAAAGGCCGGTCAACATTGTCCAGACATTCCAACTTCCCAGTTTTAGGACTGGGATCTTTTTGGAATGATTTCTTCTGTTGTCTGGTGCAGTGTTTGCGATCTGCTGTTCGGATAATTCCTAATCCCCATGCACCCAATGAAGATAGCAGACCATTGCGGGACAGCACCTTACTGAATGGGGGCTGCCCAGCTTAAGGCGAGCGGTGAGACCCAAAGGACTCTCCCACCATCTGCAGCAACCCCTGGCACCATGTTCTATGCCAACTGAGCAATGGCTTATAACCGGTATCTGTTGCTCCCCGTGTTGTGTCCACGCCAAAGGTGAAGCTGGAGTGTCCTCTCCAGAATATAGGTGGTGGTGGAATGAATGGTGTATGGTGCTGGATGTAAGCCTGTGCGATGTTGTATGGAGGGCAGGCTGTTGCCCATGCAGCATGCACCCCCTCTCCACATCACTGGTTGATCCAAAGGAACAGCATGGCCGTTACGGCTTGGCACCAGGGCTATCGCAGGAGTTGTCAGAAAGAGGTTGAGTACAACGTCGAACTGCCTTAGGGACTCCAGCTCCAGATCTTTCCTCGAGGTTTACTCCTAAAGCCTATTCCATGATTGGATATGGCGGCAAGGCAGCGGAGGTTTGAGTTCAGAGTGTTCCTTCTCCAACATCATTGTTTTAAGATATAAGGTTGTTAGCCATAGACCAACCTCCTGAGGGAGGGGGGAATGGGAGGGAATGGGAATGGAAATAGGATCACTCTTTGTCTGGCCCCTATCCTTTGGCCTGATCGCATTGAGTGAACCTGCCAGGAGTACAAGACTCCAGCCAACATAACCCTGAGGGTCACTGGGGCACGCAAACTGCCTCACCACGATAAAGTGGTGATCCCATCGAGACAGCACATACTATTCAATTTCATACATAGATTTCACATAGATATTAATGTGAGAAATAAACAGCTTGGTCAGTTCTGGTGAATAGATAATTCTATATTTTTATAATTTAATTATAGCATGTTGCAAGCAGCAGCTTTTTTTTTTTAGTAAGAATGGTTTTATTTCCTTTAGCAAAATAAACAAATCGGTGGAATATAAGCATCAGTGAAAAACCAAGACACCAGCTATGTCTGTTTTGTACAAAACATCAGTCATTAATTTGCCAAACCGTTTAACACAACTAGGGTCATATGGAGGCTGACTAAGCTGACTCTGGGCAAAGAGATTTCACCAATCCATGGCCCCCCAACACACACAAACAATGATTCACTCTCATACCTACAAGCAATCTTAAATTAAAAATTAAATTAAAATGTTTAATGTGCATGTCTTTGGACTGTTGGAGGAAACCGGAGTTGCTGGAGAAAATTTACAAAAGCACACAGACAACTCACAGAAAAGTCCTCACCGACCTGTGACCAGAACCTTCTCGCTGTGAAGTGGACATACTAACACTATGCTATTATACCTCCCCAAAATACAATATCCTTGCCAATTCCCAGCACTGTTCCAAAAAAAACTTGATTTAATTTGCTTTCAATTTCATGAACAAGCTTTACAAATTCAAATGTGCATTTCTGAATACTAATACAATATTAGACCATTAGATGGTACTGAATCATTTTTGACAGTACACCCAAACATAAAGCATCAAAAGAAGGTCATGTAAGAGAGAAAGGAGAAGTTCAGTGAAACTCACGGGAGGTGAACTTATCTTTTATGAAGTGTAAATTAGACATATATATATATATATATATATATATGAAAAAGGGCAAATTGGAAAGAAAACACTTTTATACAAGTCACACATCTCAATCAGCTACAGTGCATATAACCAATGCTTAAAAATTGTTTTGTAAAACTGAATATGACTGGAACCCAGGACCTGCTTGCTGAGGCAGACGTGCTAATCACTATGCCTTTATGCCACCCATAATTCATTCAGCTGTATTTTATTGAAGAGTGAAATTTAGCTGAACTGTTAACAGTGTGTGAAGATGCCACTGCACTGATCGATTCCCAATAGGACCAGCCCCCCCCATGACAGATCATTCTACACAATTTTGCAATCCAAACTCAAAAAAGCCCTGTATATATTGGATCAATTAAGCATTTTTAATTGAACAAAAAGGTTTTTTTATTATATAACAATTATCATCATGTGGTGAAGTGCTTTTGCTCAAGGCTTAGTATAGTGTCTATTGCTATAGTGTCGTGTAGTTACTTAGTCCTTTCAGCTGCAGCCGCCACCTAACTCAAAGTGAAAAGAAGGCAAGAAAAGAGTGCGCAAGTCCTTTTAGGTGGTATATAGCTTCTGCCAAGACTCTCATAGTGCCTCTCCACGGCACACCATGGTAACTAAGCACCCTACAGCCCCAGGCTAAACTTGGAGCAGGTTGAACTGTAGAGGTGCAAAGAAGGCACTGCGTAAAGTGCACCCTCATTCACAAAGAATCCTTGTGCAGAAGCCACAAGATGAAAAAGGTTATTCACTTTATGTGATTGCCATATTGCAATGGCAAAACAACTGGCTTTTTCCATTGCCAAAACAACAGATCATGCTTTTGCTATATAGGGGAAGTACCTACCAAAGGTGGTCAAAAGAAGGACAAAAAAAAATTAAATGACACCAAGATTGCTAAAACACGTTATTTAACAAAAAAACTTAAATATTCAGCCATGAATAAACAGAATTATTTTGTCATCACTGCAGTAGCTTGGCGATACACTTCAGGCGTTACCTTGGGTTTATACTGGGGCACGATGTCCGAGAGCTCCATGATTTGAGAGAATGGTGATGAGCTGGGGGGTTCGTGGGATTGAATCATGATGATCTTGAGGGAACTTGGTGGATTCGTGTTGATCGCGCTGATCGTGGCAAAATTCTGCTGCGATTATTACAATGTATTACGATTTGGCGCCAATCATGATAGAATGTGGGAATCATAGTAAAGTGCAGGAGAGCTTAACAGACTTTTACAGACCTTATAAAAGCATAACAGACCTTGACGCGCAGGGGATCTTGATGAACTTGTAAACACGATTCCTTCAAGTTTCATTTCTTGGATGCACCCTGACTCCTTTTTGTACCCCAGTCGTGCTCCAAGCGTGGTCATGAATCGTGGAGCTCCATGCTTTTGTGAATCAAATTCAAATTCTAATTTTATTTGTCACATACAAATTATACACAGTACAATATGTAGTTAAATGCTTAGTACGACTGTCCAAAAATGTAAAGAATAAGCTATCAAAGTAACAAGAAGAAAAGAACAATAAACTATTCAAAGGATTTTAAAGGTCAGTATAAATATAAAAATGCAGAAAATAGAAAATAAAGAAAATATATAGAATAAAATAAAA
>JAQMYF010000022.1:3461671-3471671 GCA_030014195.1 Neosilurus mollespiculum
CCGTACCGCCTGTGGTCTGCCTGTCAGGAAGTTGGAGATCCAGTGACACAGGGATTGGCTGAGGCCCAGGATCTCCAACTTAGTGGTGAGTATGGAGGAATATAATCGCGGAGATCACGGACATTGTGCCTTAGCGTATACCCAGGGTTTAAAAAGCACCCTCTTCATTATTTGCATGTAATGAAACACAGTTTTTAGAATAAGTCTTAAAATAAATGTCTGCTTTGTTCCCAGAAATTTTGTTAAAACTTATTTTAAACTTTTAATTTTAAAGAGTTTGATTACAATTTTAATGCTGGAAAATTTTTTTAAGCCTGAAAACATACCAGCTGTGGCAGTAACTGCAAATGCTGACAAAGAATCCATACTCTGGCCTTTCTTTCATTCTTTCTTTCTTTATTTTTGCAAGATGAAATAAATGCTATAATTGATGCAGACAATGCAGATAACTTTCTGATGCAGTGCTGGATTATTGAACTAGATAATTTTTTTGTGGTGGTAGTATCTTTCAACAGTAGTGTGAAACAGATAGTACAGTGAAAGCTTGCTTGCGTTTTTGAACCGGAACTGGAGGACACCCTAATAAACTGGGAACGGGATGGCGAAAGTAGATCTACTGAACAGGTGAATCCAAAAGGTTTGATTGCCAAAAAACAGCCAGTAAAACAGAATGAAATCCCTTTTTTGCTGCACCATGTTGCTTCACCCTGCAAATCATAGTTACTGGCTCTTCATATAATTTGGAAAAAGAAGTGTTAAACTTTAACACAGTTGGAAACAATTCTTTTGGTAGGATTTATGAAGTTGAAAATAAGCACGGCACAGTGGCACTGTTTTCTGTCCATACAGCTACAAGGGGAGTTGTATCTTGAAGCAGAGGAACAGTGTGACGTTCTTTATGACTATCATACCCCATTATGATTACTTTCTACAAACAGTGGTGAACAAGCATTATGATTATTGCATAGAGTCCCCCCTAAAGCAATTGCAAGTGCAGGAGGAGATCTTTACCTTTAGCAGGAGAGCAATTGCAACCAGCTACTACAGCCCCATAATCAACAATCCTTCAAAAAGCAAAACTTCACAAAGCTAGAACACCCCCAAGGTATCCCATTTTAAGACAATCATGGCTTAAGGAGAAAATTGACGGTAATCTTACAGAATTGCTCGAGCAGAAGACGGTAGCGTGTCTGTGGCTACGTGTCAGCCAGTCAGTGATGAGAAAAGCTGACATCGGAGTGGTTCAGGAAGAAAGAAAAAATCTATTTTCTATCATTTAAAAAAAAAAAAAAGATTTAAAAAATGTCAAAAGAAAAAATAAGGAAAGTTCCTCTAAATCAGTGCAGCATTTGGGGACTGGGAGTCAATCTAAAGCAACAGAGTTTAACACAGCGTGACTGCCTAGAAAAGACTGCATGTCTCGTTACCCAGCACGACTTCCGCTCATGTTCAATAACTCATGGCATATGAGAGCTCGCTATATGAAATGACATTACTCGTGTGGCCTTCTTCCTGACATACCTTTTATAGCAAGAAATAAATCCCCCTAAATCCAAAACCAAAGTAAATGCAGTACCTTCCTGTAGATACGAAATCAACAAAATACTTAACATTAGATGCCAGCCTAGGAGAAATGTATAGTGTCTGCATACACATTTTTTTCCATTCATTACCAGTGCCTTTAAACATTTTTTTAAGATATTGCTTACAGGACATTAGAAGCTGCTCAGGCTTCCATGTCAACAATACTTGGATTCATCCCAAGGCCACTGGGTCTTTTCTTTTTTTTTTTTTTTTTTGTTGCTGTTGATTTTTTTTTTTTTTGCATTGTTTCTTGCTTGGGCCTGTACTTGAACATGGCTCATGACCATGCCAATGCATATACTGATCACATACATCCTCCCATCTGCAGTCCATGACACCAGCTTAAAGATAAGGACAACCCAGAAGATAATGGGAAGAAGAGTTTTGCATTCTGCATATATACTTCAATATTTACAATATAAGGCTATTACTGCCCGGTTAACGACCACAATATTGCCTGTAAATCTTACTGATGGAAAGGTATTTGTCTACAGACTCTAGCGATTACACACAGTCATCAGTCAGATCGTACGACTATATTTCAAACACAAGGGAAATAATTGCAAGGCATTCGTCACAGTAAATGTGCGAAGAAACAGCTATATTACTGATGCAAATCATTTTTTGTAACCCTGAATAACAGAGACAAAAAATATATTAAATGATAGCACCCTAAGTGCTGTGAAAGGGAACTATGGCAAAAATTCTTATGAAGCATAACCATGAGCCAAATATCTCAACATTACTGACAGATATGTTTAGGTTGCAAGGTTTAATTGTACGCTGTGATTCGATTGACACAAACAAAACCAGTCTGTGATAAATTATGCAAGAACTTATTAATTATTTATTGATTCATTCTGCAAATGTACTCTTCTGCCTGGAAAATGCAGAAACTCTCTTAATGCAAATACCGAGCAGACAACTTAGCACTCATTTCAACTCAAATGTCCGATCTCAAAATGAAAACCTAACAACAAGCAGCAATGAAACGCAATCAGTCAACACTGACGAAACTTTAATTAGCTGAAAATGAGCCAGTGTTTTATGAATGGCCGCTGACATTATGCAACTTCTCAGAAATATGAACAATCCTTTAATGGTGTTTCTTTTAATTACATATCATTGCATTCAATTCCAACCCTCCTTACACATATCTCGTGATTTTTCATGGTGAACTTGAAGTGCCAGCTATAAGGAAGCACTGATTTTTGCAAGACTACCTTTCTGGTGGCAAGTAACAATAAAACTGCATTGCATAAAGCCAAGTGCACACTGATATGCGGCTTTAGTGAGGATGACTTGCAGTGTAACCTTCACATTTCAGTGCAAGGAAATAAACATGCTTCCATTTCAGATAGCCCTGCACACTGTGGGCAGACCAATAGATTAGACCAGTAGTTCGCAACTGGTATGCCATGAAGCTAAGGGAAGAATGGCATGGAATTTTGAGAAACCTTTTTTTTTTACAGGCTAATGAAGTACAAGTAGAAATTAATTCAATGAATACACCAATGACAATGCTTCATAAGTAAAATACTGGAGAGTAGTCATTTAGTTGTTACACTTTTTTTTACTTATATATATATGAATACTTGCATACAAATATAATTTTTCATCAACACTATCTTCTCTGAAGCCATTCTCAGTTTTATTTATTTATTATTAAAAAGAAATTAAACCCAAGCTTAATAAAAACCTAATAGGGGTGTGAGCAACATTGCCCTGGGAAAAGTCGCATTCATGTGCGTGTAAATAATACGAAAGTAAAAAAAAAAAAAAAAAAAATGTAAGTAATTTGTATATGAATGAACAGCGGGTTATACCACTTATTCATGAGACAATGATTGTCTGATGTATGTGAACATAAGCTCATTATGTGTAGAAGTGCCTAGTTGTATTTTATTCAGAAGCTCACTAGTTTATATCTAATTTGTTAGTTTAATATCTGTGTACTGTAATTTTGCCATTATCTTGCCTTATATAAACGGACAATTCACACCTTACTCTCACAAATTTGTGTAATCGCACTCGTCTTTTCAAGCTGGTTAATACAAACCGTCATA
Organism: Neosilurus mollespiculum; assembly: GCA_030014195.1. NCBI lineage: Eukaryota > Metazoa > Chordata > Actinopteri > Siluriformes > Plotosidae > Neosilurus > Neosilurus mollespiculum. The sequence continues at coordinate 3,465,322 of JAQMYF010000022.1, forward strand.
TTGAAGCAGACTGCAACTTCAACAATGGGAGCAAAAACCACCTGATGCCATACCTCCCCCTTCTTTTTAGCCTTTGGGGTTAATTAAGAAATGCCAATTCAATATATATATATATATATATATATATGTGTGTGTGTGTGTGTGTGTGTGTGTGTGTGTGTGTGTGTGTGTGTGTGTGTGTGTGTGTGTGATGTGACCAATGTTTTCAGTGTTTTGACACATTTGTAATGACCACAATAGGCTGTTTGTTGCAACCAATCTGATTTTGCAGTGTAGTGCTTCTATGCATTTTCTTTTTTAAAATCATATGAGTTCCTGTCTAATTTAAATCTATTTGTTAATGAATTGGTAGAAGTTTTATATACCTTACTCCATCAAAGATCACACGTGTCATGTCAAAATGATCGCATGCCCTCCATAATAATTATGCTAAAAAAATCAAATGTTTCAAAGATAAACTGCCAGTACTGTCATTTTTATTATGACTTACCAAGTTTAACTGAGAAAGACAGGGTCAGAACAAAGACAGAAAAAGAATTCTCTTTTATTCTTATTTTAAAACTATTCCCGAGTGACGCATCGACAAGTTGCATCACTTTTAACCCGGAGATCGCAAGTTTGAATCCAGGTTGATGCCACAGCCATACGTGACCACGAGTCCATGGGATCTAATTGGCCCAGCTCTCGCAGGAGAGAGGGATGGCATACGCTCACTTCCCTGTCACTCACAGTGATCACCAGCCAATCATGTGCATCTGTGAGCTTATTCGTATAAGGGGGGAGCGGATTGCACTTTCCCTCCAAGTGTGTGGGGCACCCCTAAATATGCATATGCAGAGGTGCGAAAAGAGGTGGGTGACAGCATTGCATGTCACAGAGGGGACATGTGCACGCTGTCGCCCCTCCCTGGTCGGTCGTGACGGGTGATACAACTAAAATTAAGGGAGAACATGAACAAACAAACAAAAAAAACAAACAAACTTATTTTCTTGCTCATGGACAATTTCAATATGACAAACAACAACTGTGTTAATGTGCATGTCCTTACCTAAAACATTTCCTTTTTTAATGTAATCCTTTTAAAATGATCAACCTATAAGTGAAGAAATGAACAAGCAGAAATAAACAATAACAATCACTTACATGGGCAGCATGGAGGTGTAGTTGTTAGCACTCTCACCTCACAGTTAGAAGATCTAGATTTAATCCTGGTGGGTGATTGGACCCTTCCGGTATTGAGTTTGCATGTTCTACCTGTTCCTGTGTGGGTTGTTGACTTCTTGGCTTGACTTCCTGACTTCAGCACCTGTTGCTCTGAAATTCTAAACCCATTGCAAGATGGTTTTGTAACGTTTTGGTTTCATGAAATACTGAACCATCTTCGATGGGCCTTGTTTGTGGTGATCACGGAGCAGTTGTTATTGTGAAGCATGTGTTGACAGCGAACGCACAGTGTGTTCCCGACCACGCCATGTGAGTAACTGAGGAAAGTTGGGGTCAGGCTACCAACAGACCTTACCACTGCCTTTCCTGCCTCACGAAGTTTCATGAGTGCAAATAATAAATTTGATCATCTCGAACCTTTTTTTTTCCCATTTACCTATGAAATTTTAGAGGTTTCTTGGGTCATCCAGATAGAAGTGATAATGGCTGGATATTTAAAAAAGGAACGGAATAAATAGCAAGGTCATCTAAAAAGCAGGTTGTATGCAATCACTGAGCATCAGCAGAACTACGCACCTCTGAACCTTTAGGGCTTGAAATTCCTTCTTTGGTGACTGCGCAATGCAAGTCATTTATTCATTCATTTTCTGAACCACTTAATCCTAATTAGGGTCGCAAGGAGGCTGGTGCCTCTGGGCGAGGGCACAGTACACCCTCGACCGCTCGCCAAGCCATCACAAGGCGCAACGTAAGTAAAATTCACCAAACACAAGTCAATGTTGCCGCTAGATTGCGAAAATCAAGTGTTCCAGCTAGGATGTTTTAGGGCCATACCTTTTACGTACGTGACTGCCATGTCTTTTTTCATTTGTGTTGTCATTTACATGCTATTTTTCTGCAAGCACCGAACATCCATGCACAGTGCACGCATCAGCTCACTTCTAGATGCTTTTCCTTGCCTCCATGACCCCCGCTTGACCCCGGCAACTATCTGCCACTTCAGTGGGAATGTTTCTTAATCGAACATCCATGCACAGTGCATGCATCAGCTCACTTCTTGATACTATTTCCTGCCTCAATGACCCCTGCTTGACCCCAGGAACTAGATCCACCACTTCAGCAGGAATATTTTACTTCTCAACCGGACATCCATGCGCAGCGTGCATCAGCTCGGCTTGTCTTCTGTGATAACAACGGTCAACTAGCATCCAATTTTAATTGTAAACAATAGCAAAACAATAAATATTCAACACAATTTGTCAGAGACAGATCTATATATCTACTTAAAATATATTCAGGTCACATCTATGCAAAAAAGCCAAACTGTGAAAGACGGCTGAAGGACAGATCAAAGGGAACCGTTTCCTTGCAAAGATTCTTCAGCAAATCGACTAATGACAGTAAAGTGTACATTTCTATAAAAGAATTTAATTTTAATTACAGAAGTTTACATGTATATTTTATGCCAATGAATTAATGTGTATAATTATATTAGTGTTTAATTAATGCAGTGAATTACTTTATTTTTATATGTAATTGGTTTTGTTTTTGCTTAACTGTATTAATGTATGCAATTTTTTGCATGAATAAATTATTTGTAATTCTTGTTTATATACAATATGTAAACAATAATTACAAATATTCATTCTTTCATTTTCAAAAAAAAGCTGCATACATTAATACAGTTAAGCAGCTATATATTAAAAAAACACAACCCCCGCCCCCACCCCGTGATGTGCTATAATTACAACGTGCGGTGCGCCCTTTATTGCCCTATTGCGCCCTGCCTTTAGAAAATCCTAGCTGAAACACTGATCAACCAGCACACGGTTAACTTTCCATTAGTACATTTACTTGAAACAAACCCGTTTTATTTCCTGCAAGACACAAAAAAGTCTGCGTTTCAATGCCTTTTCAACACGTAAATCGCAACAGGAAGTGAATGTTCTAGTACACACACATCATCGCGTTCAGCACGAGGACTTCAGCGAGACTTCCGTATCGCTAACCTGTTGCCATAACACACAGTTAAAGCTATTTACAGTAGTGATTAGACAAATTTCACATTTGAAGACCCTCATTTCAGACTCTGCTTTATGTGATCATGTACTGTTACTGTGTGTTGTTTAACCTGCTTACTGACTGTTTCAACTTGTTTGCTGATCAAGAAGCTGAATATTGGTAAGGATATAACAAAGGTAACAAAGGTAAGGTGCAAGCTATTTTGTTTTGGCGCAAGTAACTTTTGCTTGCAGGCTGCAAGTGCAAGCTATTTTTTCAGTGAATTTCAAGCCCTGACCTTTAGTCCATCACGGATCATAAAGACAGATTTAACTGCTATTACAGTTTACATCTTAGAGCAATCTCCATCCTGTCTGAACACTTTTCAACCTCAGCGTACATGCTCTTTTCTTAGTACATATTTAGGGCTGTAACTTAATAATAGTCATTTATGTGCAGGAATTTTTTTAACAACAGACATTATCACGAATCAGCTCCACAGAAATGTGGATAAAGAGCAAGCCAAAGGTGACACTGGGCAGAAACATTTTTCTGAGTTGACATGAAACCTTGAAATTGTCAGAAAGTTTGAGTATGTATGTACTTTATTTTCAAGGATACACATTCAGTCAAACATGCTGCTTAAATTCAAAGCTGTGTTCCTATTTCACCTTTCACCCATGAGAATTTTTCCAATGAAAACGTCCCCAGTGTTAGAATCTCTTATAATTGCAGTGCATACATGCGCACACACACGTAGTTTAAAAAAAAAACCCTTAAATTCTTGTTCCCCTTCCTGCCCAACAAGGGATGTGTTCAGCAGTTATTCTTACCCAGCATTTATCCATCTTTACCACCACACTACGAGGCGTTCCTGTCCTCTAAATTAAGAACACTGAATGTTCGCTAACGGGGGGAAGGAATTGCACTAGGCTCTAAAGGCAAATGAAATTGACTCAATTAACCATATAACTATATGCTAATCAATTAACCATATACTATAACAAATAACTATTTTACTAGGCCCAAACCTGCTGAGGGACCAGCTCATACCTCATACCTCACTGTTTAAGAAGTACATATAACAAAGTACTCATTGTTATGCCCACCTCGTGGAAATAATTAAAAAGGCCATGCTATAAGCATCAGCTTTTAAGAGACAAAGAATATAATTCTATATTATATTATTGCACTTATGATTATGACTGCAAATGTATTGCTTTACACTTCAGCTGAGGAAAAACAAACGGCTGTCAGACTTTATTATTTTTACCCATAGAAATGCTAAAAGGTTAACCAGGAATAAAAGGAACAAGGTCAATAAAAATAAATGTATTCAGTGTGCAGACCAGTGAGCAGGAATTTTACAGAAAACGTGGGGTGGGGTATATATATATATATATATATATATATATACACACACACACACACACACACATATATATACATACATACACACACATTTTTTGGGAAAGTGCCAAGCATGTTACCTGAGATGTTGCTAGAAAGTCACTGATTTTGAGGCGTGGAGATCTACAATGAGCACAGCCAAGCATGGCCAACTCATAAATCATAAAAGGTCAGCATCTCTTACCCTTACGACTCACACTATATTCTTTAAGTTGCAAAAAGGAGGAGATCCTTACATATAGTTTAATATACTATAAACTAATGGAATGAAAACTTCGCAAATGAGAATTCAGACTATGTTTAGATTAAATTTGTCGAACTGTAACCCAGCAAATTGAAAATGTACCCAGTTCAACATGGCTGGTTATACATAAGAGGACAGGAACTCAAGCGTAACTTGGAAAACGAATATATATTTTGTTATAATGCAATTTGTGTGCTTAAAAATGTGTCCATAATCAGCAAAGTGTTACATGACTGCTGTCACATTAATGATTAACGGGAAACAATCAATCATGCCTCATTTCTAATATCAAGTATGCATCTCATTAAGCTGGTTCATCAACAATATCCACATATACTATACGGTTAAAAGTAAGTGGACACCTGACCATCAAGCCCATGCTGCACATCCAACATGCTTTTTGAGCATCCAGGTGCAGATTTAGTTATAACATCCAGTCCTCAGGTTTTTCACAAGATTTTGGAGTGTGGCTGTGAGGATTTGATGGGAGCACTGGGGATGTTAAGCACAGATGTTGGGCGAGAAGGCCTTGGGTGCAATCAGTGTTCCAGTTCTAGTTCGTGGTGTTATGGCCAGGGCTCCTTGCAAATTCACTCAAGCTCTTCCACACCAACCTTGGAGAACCATATCTTCATGGAGCTAGCTTTGTGCACGAAAGCACTTTATGCTGGTTAGGATTGGAGCTCTTGGTTACCATAATCAAAATAACTAATATTACAGCACTGAAAGATATTCTAGGCAGTTGTGTGTTTCAAACATTATGCCAACAATTTGTGGAAGAATCACATGTGGGTGCGAAAGTCAGATGTTCGCACATAAAAAATTAGTGTAAGTGGTCCAATATGCAACAATTTTAGAAAGGTAGTACACTCTGCATTATAAAGACACTGAACCTAAATAGGTAGTCTCCTTTTAACCCAAACTAGAAACAGCATGAGAAACTCTGTGGGTGGGATGTTCCAGGGCGGTAGCACCCCTCTCTGTGATATTACAGTGTGTCTAGGTCATGTGTCATATTGGAGGTACATCATGACAAAAAGACAAAGGGACACGGAGTCGGGCCCCAGTACAGAATCGCTAAGTGGTATGCCTATTACAGGTGAAATCCTACAAAAAGAATACAGGTGGTAATAATTTCATCCTCATATGCACATTTTTGACAGAAATCCACAGAAGAACCTCTCATTCACATAAGTGAAGGTAACTGAGATTTGTATAACAATTACATTTTTATAAATTATATTTACATATCTTAAAAGGGAGGTCAGGTGAGCTCTGTGTTTTGAGAAGGCTAATAAGCTAACCACGTCTCTGCCGTTCTGTTTTATATATAAATATTATTAAATATCATATATGCTTGCTCCAAGTGACCGTGGCAAACTGTGATTGACCGTAATTTTCATTTCAGCATTATCCACTAGGAAAAATCACCATTTTTCCCTGTAGTATATACTATGTAATAGAGAACGGCTTATATCAGTAATTATGAAATATCATGATCTGGATATTTAGAGATAATTAATTCACATTC
>JAQMYF010000022.1:3513693-3524815 GCA_030014195.1 Neosilurus mollespiculum
ACACACACACACACACACACACACACACACACACACACACACACACACACACACACACGTAGCCATGTGCCGTATTATAAAAACTTGGGGATGCATCATGATATAGAATCGTGAGATCAGTAAAAATGCACTGCTCTAGCCAAGATATTTAAAATCACTTCAAAAAATGTTTTCCTGTGCAGCATGCCCGAAGTGCATTATCATCAACAAATACTGCAGCGTTTTTTCTTTCATAATAATAATATACCATTTTCTTCTCACTTAACAATTCAATCTGATTTTCCTTTTCAGTTTGTTTTTTCTTCCAATAAATTAGGCTAGTATATCATCAGAAAGGTAGGGTGTCCACCGTATCAAGAAAGAAAGAAAGGCATCACCCCTCCTGCATCCTCATACTACCACCACCACCCCTCTCACAGAATTCTAAGTTACGAAATAGATCATAAAGTTCTCTGTTAACTTTTTCTACTTCAAGTGATCCATTAAGTTACAAAAAGTTTTACATTTGTCAGTAAACACAAAATTATTTTGTTTTTCCAGCTAGCAAGAGGACACATTGCTACTCAGAATGTTTCCGTAAGCTTGCACGGTAGCAGCTTTGCAGTGCAAGTGGTTGGAAACACAGGAAACGAGTGAAAGACTAACTGTTTATGCCACGCTGTGTATGATGAGCACATCACAGGTAAAATAACCATGTGCTGCCATCCTGGAAATGCCATCCAGGAAATTTTAAACTCAATAGAATTTACAGAGCCAAGCACATTGCATATGCACACAACCGCAGTGTACAAAGACTTAATGCCATGCTAGTTTCCTGTCATGAAACATTCAAATCCTTCTTTGAAATTTCTGAACAGTAACTTTGCCTGAAAAAGTTTTTCCCTAAATGCATGTAAAAGAAGAAAGGTTACAGAATGATCCCAAAGTTACTGACCATTGAGGACAGACCTTCACCTCACATGCCATGTTTTGTCACATGGGCCACCATTTTGCAGCAACAGGCTGATACAAATTATCCCGGGTGTGAGTGTGGGTGTGAATGAGAGTGAGCACGTATGTAGTAGGTCCTACCTACTACATGAACCTCTCGGTTCAGGATAAACTCCTCCTTTGCTTCGCCACAACCCTAGTAGGTTCAACAAATAAATGAATGAATGAATGAATGTATTACTAAAGCTCCACCATACAGACCTTTTATTGCACCATCATGTTAGTATATAAGAATGAATGTTTTCCTTATAATAAACAGGTCTTTATTTATATACCGGCTAATTAAGTTATTCCCAAAGAAAGTCACCAATTTATTCCACCCACCATCATTGTAATGTGCAACACTAATGCATCATGGGCAGAGGCAGAAAGAATATAAGTGCTCACAGCCAATTCAGTACACATAATTGACTAAGTCCATTTTTCAAATTTCATAGCCATGGAATTTTATAGTCAGCACATCAGTGAAAACAAGTTACATGGTTAGAAGCATATACAGTAAGTCTGTATTCCTGGGTGAAATTAAGTACACTACTTAACCCACTGGGGAAGTGCTGGTGCTTGTCCTGTTTTGTTGGTCTGTTTTCAGTCAGTAAACAGTTCAACAACTCATTTAAACAATGGAAAGTATATGTCTTCTTTTAATATGCATAATAAACAAATGACCTCATTATAATCCCCACATAGTCTTCCACCACTACAGTGTTCAGAATGTACAATGATTAGCCATAACATACATACATTCAATAATTTGGTAAACCACTTAATCCTTCCAGAGTAATGAGCACATCAGCCAACTCTCGGAGCACACCCTGAACAGCTTGCCAATCCATCGCAGGGTAACATACATATAACTATCACACTCATACCTAGGGGCAATCTGGAAAAGCCTGCTTATCTTTTGACTGTGGGAGGAAACTAAAGTACCTAAAGGAAACCCATGCAAGCACGAGGAGAAGTATGCCAATTCCACGCAGAAACGCTTCTTCAGAGCCCGGGACTCGAATCCAGGACCTACTGTGTAGTAGCAAAAGTGGATAACATTAATTCTCTCATTACAGTGGCACCTTCCATGGAGTGAACAGTGGGTTCTCTAAGAGTTGAAAGCAGGAAAAATGAGCAAGTGTAATGATCTGAGTGACACAAATTGTTGGATATTTGTGGTATGCAGCAGCAAGTACCTACGAAAGGGGGTTCAAGTTCAACTGGTAAGAGTGTCATGGGTGCTCAAGGCTCAGTGATGCAAATGGATCAATGAAGCGCGAAGGCTAGTACGAATGGGTTTAATCCCACAAAAGGGGTACTGTCACACAAACTGCTAATGCTATGATAGAAGGAGCCAGAACACACAACGCATTATGTTTGCTGTGCATGGAGCTGAAAAATCTGGATTGATTTGTACAGGTGTTTTCAACTCTAATTCATTTATAGGGAAGTCATATAACCTGGAGAAAGACTGAAAAACGCAAGAACACAATTACCCCACAGCCAACCCAAAACCACCACCTCTCCAGCCAATCACCAAAAGGGTGTGTTCGTGCTGCACGACACACTACATTTTTGTAAAGTATGCACACTGAACAGACAGCTAGGAGACCACGAAGAAACATTCATTGAATTTATCAAAAAAAGGAAGAGGATGTGAACTGATGGCTGCACTTTTAGCTGATACTGCCTGGAAGAAATGTCCCTGTAAATGCACAGTGTTTCGAGTTCATTAATGTGTCAATGAATCATCAATTGATAAAATAGAATGCCATAGAATAAATAGCATATATAGTGCAGAAAATAGCATAGACTCATCTTGAAATGATGGCAATGAAGGAGTGATGGCCTTTCCTGAAATATTCAAATTGTTTCAGTCAAAAATGTTCAAGCATGATGCTCAGTGATGCACAAACATTTAAAGGGGTAAAAAAAAAAAAAAAAAAACACACACACACAAAAGCTTGGTGAGTCAGACTCCAGTATATCAGTTGTCAATTGAAAGCAGCTTGATACATTACTGACGGTTCTGTAAACTCATCCATTCATTTATTCATTTTCTAGGCCACTTATTCCTAATTAGGGTAGCAGGAAGGCTGGCGCCCATCCTGACCTTGGGCGAAGGCGGGGTACACCCTGAACAGATCGTCAGGCCATTACAGGGCCAACATAAATACAACCATTTACACTCACCCTCGCACCTAGGGGTATGCAAACTCCACACAGAAACGCCCTGAGCCCAGGAATCGAACCCAGTCCCTCTTGCTGTGAGCCGGACGGGTTAACCACGGCGCCACTCTGCCGCCTCAGTGAATTCGGTAAAATGTAAAAAAGTGCTTGCTGATTTAGTAATTATAAAATAATAGTTTGTTGCAGCTTAAATGAGTGTACTGGAGATATTTATTGTCAGAAAAGTGTAAAATAATAACATACTGTGCTATCAGTCATCTGATGTATCGCACATGATCCTTGCTCTCCATGAATGACCCAAAAGCAACACTAGCATCATAAAATTGTCCGTAAAGCCTTCTGATGCCATCCCAGTTCCCATTAGGGCCACAAGTGTAGCACACCATCTCATTGGCTCAGCTTTTCAGGAGCAGCTCTGCAGGTTAACAGGAACGAAATGAATTCCATTCCAGGGGACAAAAATGGAAAGCAGGTAGAAGTGGAGAGGAAGAAGTGCAGAAATTTACAGCAGTTAGAAAGACCACAGAGGCAACAAGCTGCAGAACACCAGAGGGGCAAAAAAAAAAAAAACAAAAAAAAAAAACTTAGGAAAAAATATATGATGATCTTTTAAAAAAAAAAAAACTTAGAGCACAGTATGTCCCTGCCCTGGCATTAAATCCTACCTCTTGTGATCATGTCTCGTCTGGCTATCAGTGAGAAGTCATCACTCAGAAACATTCACCACCCAGTTCCATCTGAGTCACTTTCTGTTTCACTCTGTTTCACTTATGAGATAGTCTGTCTGGCTGGCGTATACCATTTCAATGCCGCAGACTGGTACAAAAGAACCAAATTCGATCGATTCATTTTCTGGAAAGGAAAACAGCAACATGTCCCAAAGCGAACAGATGACCATGACATTACTCTACCTTCACTCTTGGATTTCGCCAGACATTTTGTCACACAATAACCCATCATCTGGAGTGCATTATGGTTAATAGATTGTGGCAAACTTTAAAAGAATTTCACAGAGAACAACCTTTGTCACCTTTAACAGTTTGCTCCAACAAATAAATTAATTTAAAAAATCCATAATGACAAAGTAAGGCACTAGCGGAACCAAAATTATGTAGAATTTCGGAGCTATTTAGTGGAGGGTTAAAATCATTTTACTTCCCAAAGATCAAAGTGCAACATCACTGCAGAAAATTTTTCTGGTCAAATGTGAAATTGCACTCATTCTTGCAAACAATCGTACAAAATACCACAATAGTATCACCTAATTTACAACTTGAGTCCAACAAAAGAGCTAAATGCCTGCCATTGTGTTTTGCTATTTTTTGTTGCATGATCGTGACAGCAGCAATCAATCTCACTGTTTTCTTCTCTATCCTTGAGGTATTCTTGGCAGGTAATGGTTCATGGCGAGCCATACATTACTGCCAGCGGCTCTTAGTGCAGAACACGCTGTCTTCTCGGAGCATTTGCACAAGTGGACTATGTTTGCTTCTCCTGTGTAGGCCCTCAAAAGACCACGTGAACTTGCATATAGATCGGAACATGGGCTGTGCATTTTTCTGAGACAAGCAACACCACGTATTCCCACATACGCACCCTTTCTTCAACCACAGAACGACAGTACTCTTCCTTTAAGAAAACTCCTAAGGGTGATCAGAAATATTTGCCATATTTTTTTGACAGTGATAGTCAATCTAGACTCACATAAAAAAGATCATCTGCAACCTAGTGACAAGCAATTTATTTACAATAAATATTAACATATAATAAAAATTCAATGCATATCAAACATTCATAAGAAATTAATAAGAAGCATTTAGTTCGATATTGAGCTGGGCTGGTATCACTGGAAATCCTTTGTATTTCCAAAATGAACTGATAAGGCCAAACAAAAAAAATTTTTGTGGTTCCGGTTGCCTGACTGACCCTCCCAAAAACAGTCCAAGGCAAAACATTTCGCCCTACCTTGCTAGCAAAGTTGAACTCTGGGTATTTTTGGGTGTTTGACTGCCTCCATTGGAGAGGTCATCTTGGATCACGTTTTCTTTCGTTTCAGACGAGATTTCAGTAACACCTGCCCTTATGTTCCCTGCATCCGTGACCCCGGGAACTAGATATGCTGCGTTTGTCAGCGGGAATTTTTTTTTTTCTCAACCAAACGTCTATGCGCAGCGCACATCCGCTCGCTTCTAGATGCTTTTCCCTGCCTCCATGTCGCCCGCTTAACCCCAACAACCAGATCTGCCGCTTTAGTCAGCAGGAATGAATTTTTACTAAACCAAACATCCATGTGCAGCAGGCATTAGCTTGACTTGTCTTCTGTGATATTAATGTTCAACTAACATCCAATTTGTATTGCAAACGGTGGCAAAATGATAAATATTAAACAATTTGTCAGAGAAAATTCTATATACCTACTTAAGATATATATAGATCACATCTATGTAAAAATGCCAAAACATGAAAAACGGCGGAAGGAGTTGGACAAATCTCTCTCTCTCTCTCTATTCTACTTATATACATCCATTTTCTGAACCGCTTAATCCTTATTAGGGTCGCGGGGAGGCTGGCGCCCATCTCAGCCGACTCTGGGCAAGGGCGGGGTACACCCTGGACAGCTCGCAAGGCCATCGCAGATTCTATTTATATGATTTTTAATTATTTGTTATTATTGTTAACAATTGATTTCCTTCAGAGCACCACATTAGAGTGGTATTAACTGATAGGGTAAATTGCTTTTTTTGTTTTTAGACGTTTTTTTTTTAACAGCAATCAACTATTTTTTTCCAAGGTGAAGTGCTTATCAGTTACTTTGCCCATGTTCTTAGAAGACAAAACACATTCGACAACTACATAAGCAAAACATATGAGACCACAGTCACTATTTTTCATTAGTATCATTAATGAAAGTTGTTACTATTATTATCATTAAGTTGTTATTATCATTATTAATCCATGTTGTAATACAAGTCAAAAAGTGAAACTAAGCAATACATTCAACAGACTATATAAACTGAAAGTCATGCTCGCCACTTCACCATCGGCGATAGGATCCGAGCAGAAATGCCTGCCTCCCAGCGACCCCAGGAGGATCAAGTAGTTTGTCGAACGAGTTATTTTCTTTGTGTTTACATGAACATGTTCAGCTGCCCTACAATGCAGTACAACTGCATTCAATGATGGCCACAAACAACTCAGAAATGTCTGAGCTCAGAAAAGTCCAAAGATCAGTCTGTGGATCTCAGCAACCCCAGTGACTTAAAATGTTTTAAAATTTAAACCTTTGCCGAACCTTGAACCTGATTTGGCCATTCAGCTTTAAAATTCCACTGCTGAGATAGAAGAACCTGCTGGATCTCCAAAACCAGGCCTTTTTGACAGAGTGGCTGAACGGAAGCCACCGTGAACTGTTTGGGCAGAACACCAAGTACAATGTTTGGCAAGACACAGGGACTAGGCCCCACCTTCCTAATACCATCCCTACAGTGAACCATGATGGTGGCAGCATCATGCTATGGGGTGCTTTTTAATAGAAGTGTTTAAAAGATTGGTGGAAATTGTATGAATACAGCTAAACACACGAACAGCCTTAAAGAAAAATTCCTTCAGAGCAAACTCAGGCTGGGATGATGGATCACTTTAAACACAACCTTGACCCAAAGCATACATCCAAAACAAGGTTGAAGTGGCTCTGGGGAAAACTCTCTGAATGTAGCTAATCGGCCTATCTAAAGCCATGACTTAAACTCCATCTGAAGATGGCAGCTCACAGATGCTTTCCATCCAATCTGAGGAAGCTTGAGCGGATCTGCAATGGAAATCAGGATTTAAAAAAAAACATTGTGTGAAAAGCTTGTAGAGGCATACAAGACTTGCAGCTGTCAAAGGGGCTTCGGCAAAGCATTTAATAACAGGGCTGAAAAATGCTGTGCATAAGACATTTCACTGAAGATGCACCGGTCTGATTAAGTAATCAGAACCGGTAGGTTTTCATCCTGATCCGTGCTGACTGGTGTTCGGTAAATCAGCCTAAATATCACCATCTTATGAGCTGATTTAGTCCACTTTTACCAAATCAGTTCCACACATCCCCACATGTGCAAAAAGAACAGTCAGTTCTCTAAGCTGAAGTGTTGGAAGCAGGAAAAATGAGCAAGTGTAAGGATCGGAGTGAGTCTGACCACTTGTGATGTTTAAATGACTGCGTTTAATTCATCCACACAATGGCAGGTCTCGTGGGGTGTCCGTAGTATGCAGTGCTAAGAACTTGCCAAAAGTGTCCCGAGGAAGAACAACCAGTAAACTGGTAAGAGTGTCATGAGTAATAAGAGTGCCCAAGGCTCAGTGATATGCATGCGGAGTAAAAGATAGTACATCTGGTCTGATCCCACAGAAAAGCTAATGTAGCACAAACTGCTGAATCTGTTAATGCCGGCTGATAGGCTCCACAAACAATGTCTGGAGAGCTCAACTGCCTGTCATGGTTAAAATATGTAAAAAAAAAAATAAACATTAAAATATTGTTTCAGATTCTCATTTCTAAAACTCTTCTGTACAGAGATTGCATTTAACTTTGTTTGGGTTGTCCTTGAATTCATATTGTTATTGTTCATATTGAAATGATTCATATTTATTTTGTTCATATTGAAATGCCGCCATATATACACGACGACTTCTGAGACATGGCTACAGATAGCCTACCAGGTTTACTGCTACCAACAGCGCCACCTCAGGTTTTAGCTTGGCTCATCCATTACCCAGCACATGGTGTCACATGAATTTTTAGAATCTTGTTTGTTTGATGGGTCTTCCGTTGATTGTTGATTGGACTTTTTAGAAAAGTGTGACTTATGGCCAGTGGTGGATATGCCAGCTCGTAGAAGAATACCAAGAATTATTTGGTGGCTTTCCACCAATCAGAAATGAAAAAATATTTTGAAAAAATAATAAAATGTCTATTATCCTGAAATACCAATCCGATCAGATCACACCGTTCCCGTATAGATTCCGATGCTAAAAATGCTTAAATATCTTCTGCCTAGGGGCCATCACAATGCTCCTACACAATTTATGAATAAATATTTTCTTATCCTGCTTGAAAAATGAGGACTAATTATTCAAAAATAATATTTCTATATATTTATCTTATTTAAATAGCACAGTTAAACTCCAGAAAGGTGGTGCAGAATGTGGCATACAGAGCACTGAGTAACTGTTAAATATGCATCATATGCCAGTGACAGAACATTCATCATATTGTATACAGTGATGCAAATAGGTTAAGCTGCATGCAAACTTCTAAAGCTGGATAAAGTTTGTGGTTATTACCTTCAGCAACACAGACTTAAAAGTCTGTGCCGGTAAAATACAAAATGGTATTAAATTAGAAGACCATGCATACACATTGCCCTAAAGCTAAACATAACAGTCCTCTTTAAACTATTAAGCTAGTGTTATCAAGCTGCTTCCATTATGAAGCAATAATGTACCTTTATAGTCCATTCCCCTCACTGAAGTTTAATGTTACGCAGCATATGCACAAGAACTACAAGCATCACAAAGCCATATCAACAGAGAAAATCCAGAGCTGTATCTGTGGGCATAATCCTGATCCCTCCCGAGCTTGCTTTACTTCAGGGTTTATGTGGCTGCGTTTTAATAGCAAAAGGCAGAAAACATTTGGTGACTAGCTAATACCAACATTCACTCGGGATTTACAAGAAAAATAACATTTTCAATCCGTCATCAAACGGTGGTTTGCGAGGGAATTTAATGCACCCGCAATAAGAATATGTAAAACCTGCACGGGGTCAGCGGGGACGCACCGGCACTGTGACGCCAACCCCTGCATCCAGCGTCGCATATGCATCTGATTTCCTCCATATATTACCCTTCTCCTAAGGTGGGATGCATAACGTCATTTCTTTTCGATGCCTCATCTAAGCACTGGCTCCTGTTGCTATGGCAACCACTGACTGCCACACAGCCTCTCTTTGTGCTTGTGTTCTCTACTCTTCACCGCAGTCCCAGCAAACTAACCCAGTGAGCCTAAACGCCAAGGAAGAAAAGCGGAGGATAGATCTAGTCCATTAAGCTCATGCTTTATCACGTGTACTGTGACAATAATAAAAGCGCTGTAAAAATAATAGACAGCCACAGGAAGTGTGTTTCAGCACGCAAACTGTTCATTAGTGCTCATGTTGGTAGCGGATTAAAAATCTGCTGGTTGTGTAAAACAATTTCCATAATGAAACATGAGGTAATGAACTGTGATGGAGTCTCTAACCTGGGTTTGAATGTGTTTGATGACTCTGTGTGTGTGTGTGTGTGTGTGTGTGTGTCTCAACGGCTGAAGCAATTAAGCTAAATGTACCTAATTAAAAATGGCTTGCTATAATGCTAGTGGCTGCTCTGTAAAATGCATTAATAATAGCAGAACAAGGCTACACAGACCAGAACAGGAAGTGCAAACACCTGCGGCAATAGCCAAGATTAAAACTACTCTATTATTTTACCATTCAATTTCTCAGAGTCATTAAAAATCCACTGCATGTGAATCGCCGCTAGGGACACCGTATTTCAAGAACGAATTTGATTCCAGATCAAGGTGTGTTTTCTTGTAACTGTTGCTTTGCAGTTTAACACTAACCAATCCTAAACTGGAATCCATCTATGATCAACAATATTTTTCTCAAATCAATGACCCGGAGTAATGTTTGCATCCACGACCTTTCTGCACCAGCGCCAAAGTAAAAAAAAAAAAAATAATAATAATAATAATAAATTTTTTTTTTTTTTTTTACTTTCTTATGTTGTCAAATCCTTTGTTCAAATATATACAAAGTTGAAAGGTCATGTACGTCTGATGAAGATGTTTGTGCACATCCTGTTGTGGATCCTGAGTTTGAATTCCAGTCATCGTTGGTGAGGAACCAAGAGAGCAGAATTGTCCTGTCCTCTGGGTGGGATGGATGGCATTAACCGTCAATCACAGTGACTAGCTAATCATGGATGTCTGTGCACTCAAGCTTGACGAAAATGGCAGATAGCACAGTCCTGAGTATGTTAGGCGACCCTGTAATGCTTGAAAAGATGTGGCTTCACATGTCTCCTTTCCTTCATAAATAGGTTTGGGAACCGTGTGCTTTCGTCGTCATGTAGCCACAAGTAAGCTTTTTACCCATAAAAGTAGTAAAATAAGAAACTTCCTTTAAAATGTACTCAAAGATCGACAAATATTTAGAATTTTCAGAGGAGGAATAAAGTTAACAGATCATTAGCATTATCCACATCTCCGTCTCATTACCCGAGATCACTCCCGGCATTTAGACACGAGCCTGGTCATCATCTCTTCACTCGACTGATCTGTCTACGCTAACATCAACGGAAAATACTTGCTGTTGACTACGCTTCTGGATATTGACGGGGTGTTTTTTAGATCAAACATTTTTGAAATACTGTTTATAATTTATACTGACACACTGTTCTCATCACAGCACTCGAGCCTTCTGACCAACAATTTGACACTTTCCATGGACAAGAGGTCCACAGTATAATCACACACATACAGCATACTGATTCATGAAACCTACTGTCCCATACACATGACTGCCCATGTGATGGGAGTCAAAAAATCAAAGTAATAATTTTCAAATTCTACTGTTTACATGTTAGATCTAATCCACATCTTTCAAACTACATACAAGGAAAGACAGCTGTGGTCAAGAAATTAACAAAATTTCACCTTACTTGCGGTACACATCCCTTGTGTACGTTAGGTTTGACAGACATAAATGTTCAGCGTTTTTAAACAATTTTTTCAAAAACAAATTGAGGCCTGCCCTGTAAAATCTAAACTGTAAATGTTTGCTGCTTCAATATACACTCACCGGCCACTTTATTAGGCACACCATGCTAGTAACGGGTTGGACCCCCTTTTGCCTTCAGAACTGCCTCA
>JAQMYF010000022.1:3630404-3648069 GCA_030014195.1 Neosilurus mollespiculum
TTTATTTGTTTTGTACAGCGTCCTTGGGTGCCCTGAAAGGCGCTTTAAATAAAATGTATTATTATTATTATTATTATAAGCCGGTGACATGCACAGTAAAGTTTACAGGCAATTGCCCATGGGGGTAAATGTTTGTTTGTGTCTGTGTTAGCCCTGTAATACACTGGTGACCTGTCCATGATGTACCCAGTATTTGGCTTCCCCTCTGTCCTGGATGAGTGATCGATGGGTGAAAGTGTTGCACACAATATAAAAATCATTTTAATGCAAACACGTAGAAACTACATTTATGCTAACAAACATCCCTCTAGCCAAAAAAAAAAAACAAAAACAAAAACCCCCCCCACCTTTTTTAATTAATAGTCTGTTTTCTCATAGACACAGATAAAATACAGCAAATCATTATCCCTGAAGTAAATATAGCCTCGGAAATCAGGTAATGGTTGTACAGAACACAATTATGCACAGTCACAGCAATTATAGAAAAGTTTTAGCAATCAAGAACTTGCCAGGAAGAGGCGGCATGGCTAGCTCGGGCAACAGAGAGGAAACCTCCTGAAAATCTGTGCAAAAATTAAAGAGGCCAGTGCACATGGGACAATGTCAAAATATAACCCTTACATTTTTTATATTCTTTGAGACACTGCATGAATGAGTGATCCTTCTGTAATAATAATAATAATAATAATAATAATAATAATAATAATAATAATAATAACAACAACAATAACAACAACAACAACAATAATAATAATAATTATTATTATGAATATTGTTATTATTCATGATGTTATAAAGTATAGAGGATCCCAGATCATGACATTTTCCTTCATGGTTACAGAGTAAATAATTTTTTATAATATAATAAATAATCTTTTATATTTATCCAAACCTTTCACATTGCTAATAAGTACAGTCAAGCACACACAGTAAAAATATTATGCCTTTGCTTTATTGATGAAATTTGCACAGTATTATGAGAGCATTTCAGGATCTTTGTAAAAGAAAATTCTGTTGCATAATGTGTTTTTTTTTCTATTTTTTTTCTATTGTGTTCTCAGATTCGGCAACCCTGGTTAAAGCACACATTCTGCATCATAAACATACAAAAACTGAAGATCTAGCATTGAACTTAACAAAAAAAAAAAAAAAAAAAACAACAACAAATAAAATAATAAATTAAAGAAAAAAGGCCTTTCTGATATTTTTAAATAAAATTGAGAAGAGCAATAGTGTGTATTCATACAGTTATTTTTGAGATAAGTAGTTATTTCTTTATACCATATGAGCTTTTAATTAGGGCTAACCCAATTGAGGATTTAATGGCTTATCAGCTGCTCTCCACACTGTTTACACTATTACTGTTCTCACACAGGACGTTTATTATTAAAACATCGATCTCTTTACTAGTGAATTTGCACTTTTACTGTCTGGCTTTATTTTTTGACCTTTTCCACCATTTTACTGCAGCTTTCAAATGGCAGTTTGCACCTCATGTAGATCTCAACAGCATGCCTTCCCATGTGTCGTTTGCATAATGAGCTGTAGAATTAGCCAAGTGAACATTAATATCAGAACATCACAGGATCTTTTGTGGTTACACGTCATGCCTGGTTTCAAGAGACAAGCGGTTATGACAATGAAAACGGATTAAGTGACCACTTACATGATCAGTTTTTCAGGATCTATATTTTATATGTATGTGTTTGAGGAACATACATATAAATTGAATCCATGCATTACTGACATTCGTATTCCCACAAATTCACAATTTTTTTTACTTAATACTAATGTCTGAACTAGGGAAGAGTTCAGAAGTCAGTAATTTAAAGCAATAAAAAGTTACTCTTGGGTGACTTCATGCCACTCCTAGGACAAAAATTCCACTAGCTCAGCTTTGATTGTTGGTGTGTGACCATCCATCTTTCTGTTCCTCACATTCCAGAGATTTTCATTGGGTTTCAGGTCTAAAGATTGGGCTGGCCATGACAGTGTCTTGATCTTGTGGATTGACCAGCTGTGTGGCATGGTGCAAACAAGATCATCATCGATCCTCTACCAAATTTCTGAACTGGTGTGAATCCACTCCAAATCTGAGAAGAGAAGATACTCTTACTCCAGTCCTTTATGGTAAAATTCTTGTGGTCTTTAGCAAGCCTGGTTGAACTTTGCTTCTCATTATTGAATGACATTTTTCCTAGCCTTGCAGGATTTCTGTGCCGCTCACAGGAACCATTTTCAAAACGTGTTTGCCGTGCACTGCCATTTACCATTCTTTTTGTTGGCCACTTTGTGTCATCTTACAGTTGTTGGGTGATATTCAAAGGCGTTAAAGATCATCCTGGTCAGTGGAGAGTCGTTTTCACCCTCTGCCAGTCTGTAACTTTATTGTCCCAAATGACTACTGCTTGAACTCGTTCCTATTATCTTATTATCTTATAAATTGCAGTCTTTGATATTTTGAGCGACCTGATGCTTACTGTAGCCCTCTGCCACTAAAGCCAGAATTGACCCCCTTTTTTCTTCACCCAAAACTTTTCTTTTCTAACTCCTCTGAGATGAATACATATCATATTTATTTTTCAAATAAACCTAAGGAAACACAAGCAATGTTTTTATTACACGATATTAGTGTGCTCGATGCACACACTTCGGTTTTCAAAATGATCTAAAGGAGCTGATTGGTTTGGCTTTCACAGCAGAAAATTGACATGGAAGTAAGAACAGTATACAATACCACAATTTTAAGTCTTACGTGTTCATTTTGAACAAGAAAATTGAGCCTGAAGATTTATAGTAATCGAAATATCATAATATGTCGGCAGAATAAATGTGATAACAGTTTTGAGCTGCTTCCTATAAGCATGACCCACACTCATCTCAGGGAATTGGCCAACTAGACTGCATTACTTAATAAACTGCACAACAAGCGAAATAGGAGTGAGAATTTGATGAGTACCTCATGCCTTTTTTCCTCCTTTCTGGCAGGTTGTGCAGTAATAAGGGCTCTAAGCTCCAGCAGCCATCCGAATAACAAGCTTGAGTTTATTATGCAGTGACTCGTGCTGCACCTCAGCCTGCTAACCTTGAACTACCTTTGTGTCATATTTCTGTGCAGAGCTGTGAGGTGAATGCACTCATAGGCTCAAGGCCAGAGAAATATCACTCACACACATACACATACACACACAATATACCCCAGTGTAATTTCTCACCATGGAGACTGCACAAATAACCCAAAGGAACCCAAAGGAACGTAAAAAAACAAAACTCCAGGGGGTCTCAGACGTCATCAGTTTAGCAGAGTAACAGATGGATGAATAATAAAACTTGAACATTTCACTCCCTACTTTAGTTTTTCCTCTGGTCCTCTGTCAGAATCTTTGGACTGACCTGCATAGCTGATGAGTTGTTTAATATAGATTTCAGGTGTAGTGCTGCTGTTATAATGCCCCCACTTTTTTTTTTTGGACAACTGGAGGTTTGTTATACCTCTGTATCATTATTTCATTAGCACAATGTGTAAAAGTAAACAAAACTAGAAAAGCACTCGGAGAGTGCAGACCTCTGCCAAGGCCATTCGGTACCCCCATATGGTATTGTAAAAAATGCAGCATTTTTATAAATGCAAAATTTGTTTATTATTTGAGCCCTTCTTTGCAAACGCTCAGCCTTTTATATGATTGCATTGTGTATAGGGCCTGCCTTGAATAAGAGGCCCTGCACTCGGATAAGGAAGTATTAATAATTGGATTATTTTTGTGATAATTTGCATGAAAGTTATACAGAAAGGTAAAGGAATGAGATTACACCATCGTAAGCAAGCCTGGAAGTTACACTTTGGCATGGTCCGGACACAGTAACTCGGATGACTATGTCATCTGCGCTAAAAGATCTTTAAAAATTCCCTGCATCCAGAAAATAATCTGGATCCCTGCCAAAATTGAATCAATTGTTCCTTGTATCATTTTTGAGTCATCCTGAATATTTCATCAAAATCTGTTCATAGGTTTTTGAGTGATGTTGCTAACAAACAGACAAACAAACAAACCAGCGTCAGTGAACAGCGCCAAGAAGGTCCTGCGTTTTTGTGCTGTTTGGTTAGTCTTTTTAGGTGAATTATGCTTATTAAAATAATTTTGGGCTGCACAGTGGTGTGGTGGTTAGCACGTCTGCTTCACAGCAAGAAGGTCCTGCGTTTAAGTCCAGAGCTCGGGTGTTTCTGTGTGGGGTTTGCATGTTCTTCCCGTGCTTGCATGGGTTTCCTCCGGGTACTCCGTTCAATAACAAAGTAATGTAATCAGTTTGTTGTAACAGTAAAAATCACCCCTGTAAAGATACTATGCTGTACAGTATACAGATTTTACTGTAATGTTTTATTTAATCTAATGTTGGAATCTCCAGTTGATGTATTGAGCTTGTCGTACTGTTTTACCTAAATCACTAAAAGCCCAATGAATGGGTTCAAAGGTCAGATTCTTTCCAATCATGATTTTTGAGAAAAGTTTCATGGGTGCTGGAGAATAATAGACCTCACGCTGGATTTATTGACTACTGGAGAACCTCTCTGGCCCTGCCTTTTTCAGAGTGCCATGTCTGTTCTGACTCATTACCACATTTCCAAAGACACCTGAGCAGTCACACTTTGTCTGCCAATACCTATTATTAGGACATCGACTCACTGATATAAACACATGGATTTGTGGAGACGCACTGTGGCTGTAAGTAGAGGTGGTAAATACTGAAGTAACTCTACTTCTCTACTAAACATATATAATAATTTGTCATGTTTTGTATAGTTCCGTAACATTTTGCTATTTTTCTTTTTGTTAATATCTTTCACTTGATTGTTTTTGATCTCTTAACAAAATACACAGTCTTCATATAATCTTGTGATTCATTGAAAGAGAAAATCTCGCTAACATCGATCGCCCATGCTACCCTTGTGGAGGAAGTAATTGCCCCCCAGAATCAGTACTTGGTTGTGCCATCTTTTTTAGCAATAACCGCTACCTTCAAAAACTCCCATTGACAAAAGGTTAGTTTTTGTCATTGTCCTGAAGAAATTTTTGGCCTATTCTTTGCTTCCATTTTTTTTAATACAGTATGTTTGGCTATGCTGTGCACTTTGTAGGTCCTCCCGCAACATTTCAATGGATTTCTTTTTTTTTTAGCCATTCACAGGTGAACTTGGCCTGTGCTTTATATTGTTCTGCTGCATAAGCCAATTATGGACCTTCTCTTTTAGTAGACAAAGGAATTGATCCTTACCCTAATTATGACACGCCATTCAGGTCCTGAAGCAGCAAGACATCCCCACACCATCAATGTACCACCACCATGTAGCTTTATGCTATATTGCTTTATTGCTTTTGACTCATCCTTTCATATTACATTATCCCAAAGGTTTTGAGGGTTATCAAGTTTTTAATTTTTTAATTTTTAATTTTTTTATTTTTTTAATGTTAGATGAACCTTTTTGTTACTCTCTTGCTTAGCAGTGGTTTTCACCTTACCCCTCTCACATGGATTCCATTTTTAGGGAACATCACATTGTGGAAAAGGTTGTATTTAAATGGTGTTTAATTTTTTAGGCCAGCCACATCAGGGCTGATTTATCACTGTTTTGTGTTTTCACCATTTGGAGATGATGGCTCTCAGGGTGAGTCACTGGAGCGCTAATGTTTGAGAGATTGGTTTGTTACCTTTTATTAACTGATATAGTTGAATAATTTTTTTTCTTTTTTTCTTCTTTTGATCATGGCACAATGTGCTGTTTTTAGAGTTTTTAGGGTGGCAGCAATTACTCTCAGGTATGACTAAACTATTTCAACCCTTTATCAATTAAAGTTGGTTTGACTGACTAATATGTGACTGCGGTGGCAGAGTGGTTAGCCCTCTCGCTTCACAGCAAGAACATCCTGGGTTCTCACACTCGGTGAGAGTGTTTCTGTGTGAGTTTGCATGTTCTCCCCATGATTGTATGGGTTTCCTCTGGGTGCTCCAAAACGGTCTCCCACAGTACATAGGCATGCTCATTAGGCATAATTTGCTATTACAAATCACCCCTAGGTGTGAATGTGAGTGTGAATGGTTGTGTGTGTGTATGGGTGCTTGCCCTGCAATGGACTGGCAAACTGTTGAGGGTGTATCCCACCTTTCATCCCTAAACCGGATAATGACTGAATGACTGAATGAAGGACTAAAGGGCAATTACTTTGATATTTGTGTTTGGTGAGTTTTTGTCTTCAATGAATCATAAGATCATTTGAATGCTGTATTTTGTTTCCTAGGGTGGTCTTTTGTATTGTACTCAATTTGTTTGGAGATCAGAATCGATGAAATGTTATGAATTACCACATATAGAGGAATTTAGACAGAGGGTAATACCTTTTTATATCACTGTACTTTTTTTTTTTTACTTATTTTAGTTATATTTATTATTGTTAGTTGATCCATGTAACAGTTTACCATGTTTTTTTTCTCTCATCCAGGCATTAAATGTTCTTAGTAAGTATCAATTTTGACAATAATTTCACAAGCCTGTTGTGGCTATTTCCGATATATGGGAAATATGAGGGAAAGACATTCAGTAACAAGAGCACCAAGAGGTCAAGCCTCTGCCAAGCCATAAAAACAATGGACTGCTATACTACCACACTTTAATGCATAGGTGCCAAATTCGGCCCGCCTCCTCATTTTATGTGGCCCAAAAGAGCTTTCAAAGAATATGATTATCGTACATCCTTTGTATCAACCATTACCATGAAACCTAATTCGTCATCCTTCCACTAGGTGGTGGCAGCCTATTTCAAATGAACAGCTAATCATTCATGACTCAATAAAGATTGCCTGCTGGCTTGTTGCTGTTAAGCCTTTTTAGAATAGATGTTCAGCGATTATTCGGCCCTCGATCACCTATAAATTTAGTGATGTGGCCCTAAGTGAAAATGAGTTTGACACCCCTGCCTTAATGGCTGCCAAATGCATCAAAGTGCCTGATCCTTAATACACATAGCAAAATTCATTCAAATTATTTTACCCATTATAAGATATAAGGATTTTGTTTTATTTTAGTAATTTTGTGAGGGGCGGTGGGGCCCGGTGGTGGGGTGATGGCTTGGTGGTCCGGGGTTCAGGGGTTCAGACCCCACTGTCACCAAGTCAACTGCAGTGCAGCTAACTGGGTTATTAAATGCCAGCCATGTCTCTCACTGTCTGTGGTGAGAGGCATGTACAAGAACCATTGCTGTCTTTCAAAAAAGAGTAGGCCACTTGGTTGCTGTCAGCGTGTTTCTGCCCTGCAATGGCCTGGCGTGCTGTCCAGGGTGTACCCTGCCCTCGCCCAGAGTCGGCTGAGATGGGCGCCAGCCTCTCCGTGACCTTAATTAGGATTAAGCGCTTCAAAAAATGAATGAATGAATGATTTTGTGTGACGTCCTCAGTGTGTGGATTCTCACCAAAATTCAATTGGAAAATTCTTGGATGAGCACTTACCCATCATAAAAATTTCAGTTGCATCAGTTTCTAGCAGATAAAACAAATAATTTCACTTAGCAGCGGTAATTAACAGTTAAGCATAATATACATGGAACATAAATGAATTCGAAGCCCTTTCTTATTGACAGTAAAATTGCTGAAATTGTACAGTCAGTGTGTCAGAAAAATTGCACTCTACACCCACATATGACTAAGATGATGTGGGTTGGCAGTGTCATTCATTCATTTTCTGAACCGCTTATTCATAATTAGGGTTGCGGGGAGGCTGGTGCCCATCTCACCCGACTCTGGGCGAGGGCAGAGTACACCCTGGACAGCTCGCCAGGCTATCGCAGGGCAGAAACATGCTGACGGCAATGTAGCCTACTCTTGACGAAAATCAGCAATGGTAGCCATAGACAGTGAGAGACATGGCCGGCCTTTGATAACCCAGTTAGCTGCACTGGGTGGACAGCAGTGACATCCCGTTGATAGTGGGGCTTGGACCCCCTACCTTGGGATCAGTAATCCGGCACCCTACCACTGGGCAGCGTCTGTTCAACTACCATTAATTGTGTATATATGTATATATATATATTACATCATTACCACAAATCAAGCAGGTAGGTGTTAATCAGAAGACAGTATTGTTCTGCATGAGTCAATAGCCACATTCTCTCAGCCCCATTGTGTGTGTGTGTGGGTAGGCAGGAGAATAGGAGAGTGTGTGTGAATGCAAGTTGTACAGGATGAGGTTAAGGGTCTGCCTTTATGTTACAACCAGGTATTGATCCTGCCTTCGTTCAGTACATTGTTCCTTTCGCTCTCCTCCTCCTCCTCCTCTCATCATTAAAAATTCTCAAGCAGTCAAGACTTGGAGAACAAAAGGCTGGTAAGGAGCAGTAAACGGTTACTTGTTACCATAGAAAAACCCGGATGTGGTATATTTGGAGGCATTTAGTGTTTAATCTAAAGAACAAAAAATATGTAGAAAGACAGATAGATGTATTTTGGTCTTGTTTATAAATGTGTTTGTTATAAAAATGCTGTGTGGTTTTCTTACTAAACATTGCACATGATACTACATTCAGAATCAATCAGTGAAGCTGTGTGTATGTTTAATCCAAAAACATTATTCAAACTGAGCAGACAATGCTTCCCAAATGGATGTAAATACAAGTATGCTTTTTTTTTTTCTTAATATAATTTTTGAAAGCTTACCAGCCTTTATTGGCATTTTGCCGGATTCCTGTATTCTGCAAATTGCTGGTTATTGTTATAATTTCTAAATGAAAAAAATGCCTCGGTAGCATAGTGGTTAGCATTTCTGGAGGGTTCTAGGCTCTAACCCTGTGTCTGGCCCCTAGATGTGAACGTGAGTGTGAATGGTTGTGTGTGTTGGCCCTACGATGGTTTGGCGAGCTGTTCAGGGTGTACTCCGTCTTCGCCCAGGGGCTGGCTGCAATAGGCTCCTGCCTCCCAGAGAGCCTAATATAGGGTTAAGCAGTTCAGAAAATAATACGAGAATTACTTGGTTTTTAAAAAGCCACATATTTTTTTAAATCAGTGTTTGCTTCCACTGGATGGTGGTATGGTTAACATACAGTTAAGCACCAACACCTTCCATTACAAACCATTCAGTCAGTTCTGGTAAAAATATTTGAGTATGACAACATCTATCTATCTACCTACCTATCTATCTATCCATCTTTCTCTCTGTTCATGTCTGTCTATCTGCCAGTCTGTGGAAGTAGCAGTTGTGGGGCAAGGTGTTAAGCTTATTTGTGGTACAACACATCAGGACTACACACAACACCACCAGCTTGTGTGGATTAAAAAACGGATCTGAGAACAGATGTCAGAAACAGTATCTACAGAGGGGTAATAATCTGAAGGGAAAATTCAATACTTTTTACTGAGGCTGGTGGAATGTGTGGAGGCAAAGCGTAAGCAATACTGCACGAGCAAGTGTGCTGTTATATTGAATATCGGCACAGATGTGATTCGGTGGTAGGCACAAGGCGGGAGGCAGAGTGTCGCAATGTGCACAAATTTTATTGTTTATGTTTACTTCATCAACAAAAATGCTTCCCAAAAACAAACAAGCAAAAAAAGTCTTAATGGATAGATTTGCCATGCCATGCAACACACAGACTGACAGCTAAGGATTGTAATTTTATTTATTTTTCTTTGTATGCAATTTATTCAACACAGACAAGCGGAGTAACAGACACTTAAATGTCAGTTGCATTACATAATTTATTCATCATCTGTACCACTTATCCTGCATGCGAGAGGCAGGGTACACACTGAACAGGTCACTAATCCATTGCCGAGTGAACACAGTTAGATTACCTGTTAAGGAGGAAACCAGAGTACCTGGAGGAAACCCACGCAAAAACCTTCTTGTGGTGAAGCGAGACTGTCACCGTATTTTAGCTGTTCTGGGACATTAATAGACAAATAAAATAGTGTGAGTTTCACACACACAACCAAACAAGGAAATAATAAGATTAGTGTCTGTTTATAGTGTTCTATTTCTTATTCCATGAATTTCACTAGTGCTTCAGATAATTGATAAATGATATAAGGCAACCATGGTGACAAAGATGAAGTGTGTTTCTGCTGCTGAAGGTGTGTGTGTGTTGCACAGTTTAATTCCTTCATTAAGAACACGAGCGTTCTTTAGGTGTATAGGAGTTGTGCTTATATGGGGCTTAAGCTTGTTCCTCAATTACCAAATGAGTTTACGCAGCATTTGATAAAGCCTAGCCCCAAGTCTAAATAACTTACGGTGCAGAATCAAGCATGCGTTTTTCTGTGATCCTTCCATCCTTCTTTGTCTTTCCCCTAATGGAATGTTATAAAATATTGAAATAATTCATGCATTACTATTTAAAATAATAAAAATGTAAAAAAAAATAGAGTTCAGTTGTATAATCATATGACCTTTGCACTATTAAGTAGCACTATTTGGGGTGTTGAGTATTATCACTCAATCAGTTTCTGTATAAAAAGTCACACTATTAATTTATTTATTTATTAATTTTTTGATATACTGTATTAATCCCGCAAGGGAAATTATTGTCTCTGCATTTGCCCCATCCAAAGTGAGCACACTCGCACACACACTCAGTGTGTGCTCAGTGGGCTGCCAAACATTGCAGCGCCTGGAGAGCAGTTGGGGGTTAGGTGCCTTGCTTAAGGACACTTCAGCCATGAAGGTGGAGGAAGGGAAAGTGCAGCTCACTTTTCCCGCCGCCACATATTTTTCCTGCTGGTTTCGGGAATCGAACCAGCGACCTTTAGGTCCCAAACCCTCCTCTCTAACCATGTATCTATATAGTACCGTATAGAGTAACTCAGCTACAGTGTAAGACAGTCCTTGTGTTTAAGAAAGGCTTTATTTAAAAAAAAAAAAATTCATAACTTTTATATACATTTATATTTATAAATCAGCCCTGCGATGGCCTGCCGAACCATCCAGGGTGTACCCCGCCCTCGCCTAGAGTCGGCTGAGATGGGCGCCAGCCTCCATTAATGATCAAGCGGCTTAGAAAATGAATGAATGAATGAATTAATATATTTTACCTCTAACTGCTACACCGACAACTTGCTAAATAGACTTTTCCTCAACAATAAAACATCATGTTTAATCCTTTTATGTGCATTAGGTCCTATAAAAACGATAATTTATCAGAACTAGTGCGTAAACAAACTGATTTGACATGCAGTAGCAGCACTACTATCAGATCTGGTGTTATAAATAAAAAATAAATCAACACCTTCAATATAATTGTAATTGTGAAACCTATATTGCTGTGTTGGCCCTGCGAAGGTCTGGCGAGCTGTTCAGGGTATACCCCGAATTGGACTCGGTTGGGCTCCAGCCTCCCTGCAACACTTATAAAGGACAGAGTTGTTTGGAACACAGTTAGATTTATTCCTTCCATGTGAATAAGCCTGACATAATTACTGAACACAGAGTTGAATAATCTCAAACTCACACTGTTCAACTGAGTGAAGACCTTTTGACCTCAACGCTACAGAGATGAAAAAGATGTGCAACTGCAGCAGCACACAGCGAAACGAACTGTTCATAGCAAGTGCTCTTCGAAAAGAAATTTGAAACACGGCATCGCCACCTTTTCACTTTTTAATCAAACTACATGCAAGCATTAACATTATTACTTCTTGTAATTATGGTGACAACAGATGGGATGAAGGCTAGGTCGCGGCGCTTTCATGTGTTTTTGCCCGGCAACGAACGAATGCTTATTACAAAAACCACCATGTTTCACATTCAAAAAAGTGCAAGGGGAAGTTTTCTTGAGTGTTTACACATTTATTAATTAGAGTTGTGTTAAGACTGTTTTAATTTGAAGGGGTTTCATCGGAACATGTGTTCAAGCAGCTAGAACAGCGGGACAGCAAAACACTAAGAGATCATTTATATCTAGCTAGAGAGAGCTCTGCCTCACATCATAAAACAGCTGGAACCTGTGAATCTGGCCTCATTCTATGCCAACCAGGTGAGCTTCAACAGATAGCATTCTCGTAGATAACCAACATCAACATCTGGTTTGCTCTTTGCTAATCAGATTTATCAATATCCTGTCTTGCTAACAAGAAGGAGGTTTGTGTTGCACTGCAAACACACACACACACACACACACACACCAAACACACACACACACACACACATGTGTGCTCATTCTTTTATTACTGTATTAGTTAGCTATACACTCCCCGACCAAAAGAAAGTTGCACACTCTAATATTTTTATGGAGTGCAATCAGCCTTGATCACAGCATGTAATCTCCATGGCACTGTTGCTCCGCTGGTCAGGTCGAGGCTCAGCAACATTAATATGGCAATAAAATGAATATATGACTTTTTTAATGTTTTAATTGAACACCTCTTTTATAGTTCATTCATGGGACCATTTATAAATGGGTTATTTATAAGGTAAGGAAAGGAAAAGATTTACTGATCATGAAAAAAAAAATCTTTAACTTGTTCAAGGCATTACAAATGAAAAATGAACAGATGAAAAGATTTGGCAGATGTACAGCTCTAATCGATCAATAAAAGAGATTTTCTTTACACGAGGGCAGCATTTAGGCTTATTAATCAAAAATATAAATATACATCAACAGAATGTATCAGTTCATCTGCTGAAGATTTTTCGCAGGAAAATAACGTTTAATTATCCTCCGCGTGTGAGAGTGCTTATAAAATATTCACACTGTGAGGTTGGCCATGTATAATGCTGGCTCTTATTAAAACTTTGGCTCTGAAGCTGGTTTTCATGTTCTACTTTGCTGCTTCCAATCTATATCTCCGTGACACGTCCATGTGCTGTAACAGTGTGATGCAAGGATCGGATTCGTTTCTTCTTTCCTTCATTTCTTCTTACGGGAATAAAGGAATCTCACGCCCCCAAGCCGCCTTCTCTCTGCTTCCTTTCTGTGCAATATGTGTGAAACGTGGTGCTGCTGAGACAGCCAGACACTGTAAAAGTCATTCCTTAAAATAAGACTTGGTCAGAGCTGTTGTCAGAGAGGCGCAGTTCTATCACTGCTTTACTGTATCAGTGTAAATACGAACAGATGTTTGGAGCCCCGCAGCATAGGAGGAAAACCTGTAATTACTCTTAGAATATTTGGAGCTTACTGTATGCTGATGACTTTATTTCCAATTTAACTTCTTTGCAACAATGTGGAAGAATATTCCCTGCTATCACAGGTGTAGTTCACAGCAGGGATCAGAACAGAAGTGGTCTCAAATTAAACACTAACAGCTCGCATTAGATGGAAAGGACCGATTCCTGGAACACAGGAGTAAAAGGAGATATTTTGAAACCCGAAATATATACATCACATTTATTTTTGCTCCTACATTTAGCCTTGTAGTGCAGTGTAACCTATAGCATGTAATCATGCCTGTGACCCTGCATTCATATCAGATTGTTGCTCTGCTAGAATAGGCTGCATTTCCATCGTTAGTTAACTGACGATTGTCATGGTTTCATTATTAGAGCCAGATCTGATAGTGAAATGCATGCTCTGACATCACTCACTGAGGTTGCCAGATTTACTTCCATTACCCATGTAAATTTGGCATGATTGTGTCAGGTTGTGCCATCCATACAGTAGTTTAATTAATTTGGCTTGGTGTGAATGATAGAATTTACATGGAGAAATAATTACAAAACAAACACCAAATAACATACTAAAAATCAGGTGACATTGTAAAATAAAAGCACACCAATTTATTGTATAATTCAAACCAATAACCACGGTAATAACTAAAAGGCCAAATAATTAAATACATACATTTCAGTGCATAAAAACTGTTTTCAAGCACCGCACCGTATACTTGACATACCTGAACAATTTGTTTTGGAAATTGAATGCGGCTGTGCAATTCTGGCTACATCAAACGCATTCAGCTGGTAGCAGGGTGGCAATCTCGCCGTGTGTCTCCGGATCAGTGTGAAGAAGCAGGTATGTAAAACCAAAGAAACTCACACAGTGTTTTATAGTGGAAGTTAAAAATTATATATTATACCACCATTCCTCACTGCTGTATTTATCTTCAATATGCTCAAATTTGTCAAAGTTTAAATAATGGTACGGTCCCAAATGGTGCACTTGAGGCCATGTGGGCTTCATTAGCATCCGCCAAGTAGGTACAAAAGGCTATAGTATGTCCTGTTTCTCATTGTAGGCTTCAATAGTGTACTCATCAGAGTTCTTTATTGTGCCATTTAGAGAAATGCCTGCGGTGAAGCACACTCAGCAGCGGTCTCAAACCTTTGCTATTATTAGCGAGGGCTAATGGCAGAAACAATACATTTCTACTCTAATATATATAAATTCATATTTCTTGTTAATATCATTATTTACATTAGGTTTAAAGCCAACACATTGATCTATATGGCACTATTGTGTATTATTTAAATTTGTTGCCGTAATGTTATGTTTGTTTTTGTGGGAAAGAGGACATTTATTGTAAATGTAATTTGTCTCCATTTGGAACATAACTTAAAACTTATAAATAACTGGTAATTACATGTGAAGTCTTCTGTGAGAAGATACTTTGAAACTATTAAAAGATAAGACTGATAAAGGAATTGATAAATTTGATATGAATTTGAATTTATCAACTACACTTCTTTCCCACTTACTCTTTAACATCCTTTCTATCCTAGAATTGTACTGTATAGACTGTAAATAAAAAAGTATATTCTTATCTGATGGTTGGTTTTGTTTGGATAATGCAAGACTAATTTAATTTAATTCATCCCAAAACCCACTGGATATGTTTCACATCCTTTTCTGTGAGTCGTTGAAACCAGGGGAAGGGGGGGGTGGTATGGGACAACGACGACACAACAACAACAACAACAACAACAACAACAAAAACCCCAACCTCAGCAGGAACTGAAAACATGTCATTAGTCTAATAAATGTATGCATCGTGCCATTTCAGACCTAAACCAGAAACCATTTAGATGAAAAATTTACTACAAGTATGACATAAAGTGGCTAAGATGTATGTTAGCTGAAGGAGCCATTAATAACACAACTGATAACTGTATTATGATCTGTCGGCAGTTTTCCGGGAGGTGAACCTGTTAATGATTCTGTGAAAAATATGAGGTGCTGTAGTGGTTAGCACGTCCGCCTCACAGCAGATGCTGCTGGGTTTGAGTCCCAGGCTCGGGCGTTTCTGGGTGTTGTCCTTGTTTCTGCGTGGGTTTCTTCCGGGTACCCTGTTTTCCTCCCATAATCCGAAGACATGAACAGTAAGCCAATTGGTGGTGTCAAATTGCTGCTGAGTGTGAGTGTGAATAGTTGTGTGTGTGTGTGTGTGTGTGTGTTGGCCCTATGATGGTCTGGTGAGCAGTTCCGGGTGTACTCCGCCTTCGCCCAGTGTCAGCTGAGACAGGCTCCAGCCTCGCCAAGACCCTAATCGGATTAAGCGGCTGCGCAAATGAGTGAGTGAGCGAAATATATGAGTGCTCAGCAAATGCTGTGACAGATTTTCCCACTAACATGGAGGTTAAAAACAAGCTGGCAGTTAAGTCCTTGACAATTCACTTCTTGACTCTGCGCAGATTCTTCCTTTCCACATGTCATTTGCTCCAGATGGGTAATTCTACCTCACTAAGGATAAAATTAGATATGAATGCACCACGCTACAGAGACTGAGATAAACCGTCAGCACTCCGGAGCACATGGGCACATCCACCAATCCCTCAAACCTCCTGATGAGTGTTATCTGATCAATTAGTTCTAGTGCCATTATACTTCACCAAAGCCTTCAGGTGAAAGGAACATCTTGCGGATGCCCTGCTGGCTAAAAGTCTTAAGCTGACCTTCGTAGTGCACATAAAAGGATGCTATGCGTAGTCTGGAGACACCTCATACCACTGCATGTCCCAATTATGCACTAATAAATTCAAAGCAGTCCTGCCTTATTCCCAGATCTCCTCCAGGGTGCTGAGGGTAAATATAAAGACATCTGAATTATGCAAGTTGAGCGTGTAAATGTCACAGCTAAATTCAGGACTTCTTCCATTGTTTCACTGGCATTTTCAATATGTTTTATGTATTTTATAATTAGTCAGGATCCCCAGAGGCCATGAAGGTATGAGCCAGAGCATCAGTCTAAGATGTCACTGCTTAAGCACACGGCTTCATTTGAAAGGCAAATTTCCCGCAAGATCGGAAGAATTCCACCAAGATATTTTAGTCCAAGAAAAAAAAGAAGTCTGTAAATTACTTCACTTCAGTCTTTCCCCTTTAAAAGATAAAGGAAAGTGCTCAATTAGTGCTCATGGCACGGATTTTGGAAGCCGCATGGATTTGCACCCTAGTTAACGCCCAGTGGTATTAGCATCAGTCTTGCCTTTTTTCTTTTTCGGGTGGCAGACATCATGCAGAGATGAGATGAAGTCATGCCAGCAGGAGGAACGTGGAAGCGAGGAGATTGGAAGGGGGTATGATAGATTGATAGATAGATGCAAAGAGAGAGAAAGAAAGGAACGTGATTTTTTTTTTTTTGGTGTCTAGTTTGGCAACTGTTAGGAAACCATGTTCTCTGTTTCTCAGCAGTTGCATGCGATTTGCTTCCTTTCGAGCATAATGAGCTGCAAATGAGGAAGAGCTTTGTACTCAACCTCAGCCAAATGGGATCATCAGAACGAAAGGCATGCACATTAGGTGTTGCTTTGACCATTATCGAAATGTTTGCTAACAGATGCACACATAATGCTTTCACAGACACCACTTTCCCTCGCAGGTACTCGTGGAAATGTTTCACTAGTGTTAGCTCTCTCATACGCGTATACACTGTTGTTTTTGGTGAGTGGGAATTTGTGTGTGTGTGTGTGTGTGTGTGTGTGTGTGTGTGTACATAAATGGTAAAGGTGAATAAAAAAGAATGCTTGAGTGCTCAGCATTAATGTATGTAGCTCATGGATGTCACATAGGTTCTCTCTCTCTCTCTGCTTTCCTGATACTGCATCCAGGCAAAGCCTCAGAAAGCTTTTTTCTTTTTTTTTTTTTTTTCTTTTTTTTTTTTATGTCTGAGCCCTATGAAGCGAGATTACAGTATGTTTACTTTTTGCACCGGCGCAATCATTTTGTACTCATTTTGTATGGAAAATCTTGTGCAGAGGATTGCGGGAGCTCAAGTGAATGAAAGCAGGCAATGAGAGCAGAATTAAATATAAACATTTGTGAACTTTATGCAAATGAAAGACAAATGTCACAGCCTGTGAAATTATTTCATGTGACGTGACTGATGCCTACAATCACAGTCGAGCTACTCGCTAATCAGATTGAAGAGACTAGCAATGCGACAGAAACTAATACTCTAGTACTAGTACTCTCACTTGAAGTTTGAGTCGGAGATGAATACACTGGTTTAGGAAGTTAGGTGCATTCAGAAATGATAAATATTAGGCTGGATTAAAAAAAAAAAATCCTGGTTTTGCATTGGAACTTTTTGAAAACCTAAATGCAGTGTGAGGTTTTTTTTTTTTTAAATAGAGAAATGAGTTGACCAAAAGCTTTTAAAGCTAAATGTAGGTAAAGTGTTAAGCCTGGTACCAGAAAACAGGTTGACCCAAATGCAAGACAGACACGACTAGATAGGTGCAAACGGGATCCTT
>JAQMYF010000022.1:3669133-3689900 GCA_030014195.1 Neosilurus mollespiculum
CTCAGTTCCTCAGTTGTGTAAAAATGATAACTGTAAGTCACTCTGGATAAGAGCATCTGCCAAATGCTGTAAATGTAAATATAATATAAGTATATATACAGGAACATAAGATGCATGAAAAATCAGATCAATCACAAAACTGAGAGGTTGGTTGTTGTAGTTATTTTTTTTTTTACATGGCAAAAAAAGCTTTTTGGTCACAATTTTGCTGAGTTGGTTGGGTCAGGGGAACACACGTTTTATTTTTTATTTTTTTAAATATTTATTTATTTATTTATTTTTAAATGCCTTACACGGTCAAGCTGTCATGACTCTGTGCTAGGCCAAAAGCTAACCCTATGGCTTTTCTGTAAGTTGTTTTGTTTGCTTTGGTTTCTCTGTGCAGTTTACAGGAAAGATAATGAATAATATTTCTAGCTTTAATACCCCCAAGATAGCCAGCCAATCAATTTGTGTCATTTCTGTATGGTATATACTACTCACTTTAATTCGCATTATTAAAGCAATAATGCCTTTCAAACAGCGATCATGAAAAAATCAAGCTCATGAAAAAGTAGCAAGTTTAACCTGAAGCATTTTGTAGCTCAGTAAGCTGTAATGGCAAGCAGATTAGGTTGAAACATCTGACAGAGGTTAACTCAATTTGGACATGCTGTGACTAGAAACAATGAAAACAGGACTTTTGCATATTGTGGAAATGACCACCTGCTGACATGCACTGTGGAACAGCTGCCTTTGCACAGTGGTCTGCTGTCTGACAGCATGTTTTAGGCTAATTAATATTTAATTTTGTCTTGAAAAATGGGCTAAATATATGCGAGCACAGTAGAAGTCAGTTCTTGTTATATAGCTGTTAGTTGTTATTTGGAGTGGAATATAGTACAGTATGCAATGCAGGGTTTCCATTAACTGGGAAATACTGATATTTGACTGGAAATGCTATGCAGATTCAGATCCTCCTGGACGTTAAGTCTAGTAAAGTATAAAAATATTCAAAGCCTAATGTCTTTGGACTGTAAGAGAAACCTGGAGTACCCGGTGGAAAACCACGTGAACACGGGGAGAAGATGCAAACTCCACATAGGAATGCCCTCGCTGAACCCAGTAATCAAATCCATGACTTTATCCATTTTTATCTTAAAAACAATTCCCACTGTGAGCACATCTGAAATAATGTTAACTCCACTTGTCATGGGCATTTTATGAAGGATAAACTCTCTGACTGATCTTTTTTCCAGAACATTCTTTTGGCATGTAAATAATGATGCTTTATTCATTCCTGGAGTTAACAGTTCCTGTCGCACAGTCAGATACCATATTCATATCCATCAATAAAGTTTCTACTTACACAGCCAGGTATGACTTTGCTCAATTCTAGAGTTCAAATATCCTCTTTCTTGTGGAATTCAGATGCTCTGACTGCATTTTTATTGGCCGATACTGATTGCCGATTTTGTCCGATTCTGACGATACGGATTCTGTCCGATTCTGACTTTGTTGGTTTAATAATAATATCAGACTATACATTTTTGTAATATTTTACAATAAATAGTGTAATGTATGCATGCATTAATAATGTATACATACTGTAGAGTAACATCTGTAATCAAACTCCTCTCAATCTCC
The DNA here is from genome assembly GCA_030014195.1 of Neosilurus mollespiculum. Taxonomy (NCBI): domain Eukaryota; kingdom Metazoa; phylum Chordata; class Actinopteri; order Siluriformes; family Plotosidae; genus Neosilurus; species Neosilurus mollespiculum. Next base: position 3,670,760 of record JAQMYF010000022.1, read on the forward strand.
TATGTAATGTTTTACACTGATCTGATGGCTGCACCTATTGGCCATGGTGACCGATGTCATATAACTGCCAATATTTAGGCTGATTGGCTGATCAGTGCCGGGATGCTCAGGACAAAAACTGTCGGTTCTGATAAGCCGCCAATCATTTGGTGCATGATAATGCAACTCTTATGAGTATGTTGCATGAAAGCAGGTGATTCTAATCAGCCTAAGTGAGACAGTGAGAACCCTGTGGTCATGGAGACTAACAATTCTGGTGTAACTGCAGAAGAAGGAGAAGAAAAAACAAGAAGCTAAAAAAATTGATGATGCAAGGTAATGTTGGGGTTCTTCTTAAAACACATTTAAAATTAAACCTTAAATCAGTTAAAATAAAGATGCATAAAAAATAGAACAAATTTTCATTAAGTCACTGTATATTTATCATTAGTGCAAAGTTTTTCTCTTCTCGATTGGTGGGACCATAGGCTTCTTCGACTATATGCCAAAAGTGGATACATATGGTATACATTGGATTTTAAATTAAAAAAAAGTTTTAAATAAATAAGTAAATGTACATTTTAATCAACCATGTAATTTTTGTTTAATTTCTGTTTAAGTGTTTACTTGTAGCAATAGTAATTAACATATGATAGGAAGTACACTTATTAATGTGCTAAACTGGAATGTTTCTTGACAGAATGATGGCACCAAAATACTCAGAGGAAAATCTGATGCCGTGTTGCATGGTGTGAATGTTTATGATACGAACTCTGAATGGCCAGAGATTTTTATGTTTCTTGTCACATATTCTTCTTTTTTATTATTATTATTATTAATAATAATACAAAAAACTTTAATAAGCTTATAATAGGGAAAAAATCTGAGGCAAGATGGTTATAAGACACATCAGTAAGGGCCGTGGCGCCACTGAGTCCCATAGGGGAAGTTTTGGAAGATGGATGAATTCCCATATGAGCTGTTACCTGTGGGCCACCACACTTGCAATGACAACCAATGAGGGCCTAAAGGAGCAAGATTTAGTCCCTATGGACATTGTTACCTAGTAACAACTGGTTTTCAGGGGCAGTGTGCATCATCAAGGAAATAACACTGTGACATATTGTACGCTGTAATGGACAGGAAACAAAGAAAATATAATTTGGTCCTGCAGAATTAATGAGATGTAGCGCAGGAACTGGGAGACCTTCGATAATGTGAATCGTGATGACTGCAGCTTTTTTTCTGTACGAAATGAGAGGCCAGAGTTTTAGATTATAGAAACATCAAACAACCTTGGAGGTGCATGAATTGGTATAGGATTTATTTTAAGTGTGTGTGTGTGTGTGTGTGTTGTGCTTTTGTAAAACTTGTGACTTGATGCAAATTGTCACTTCAGTCTCTCCTATAAGAATGATTGAGATAACACTATTTAAGCTTCTACTATCTATAATCAGATTTCACTTTCACGATTGATGTGTTTGCTTTTGTATCTGTGGTTTGCTGAGTTGCTTTTTTTAGGAGTGCTTTGCTTTTGATTTTTGCTGAAAGCAGGATTTTGTCATTCCTTATTTATTTAGCATTGAATATTTGGTGAACACCACACACACACACACACACACACACACACACACACACTCTCTCTCTCTCTCTCTCACACACACACACACACACACACACACACACACACACACACACTCCTTTTAGAATACAATACAGTGACTTAAGAGCGAGATGAGACTCCTTACTAGTGCTTTCAAAAACAACTCATATTAACTCTGAAATACTCTATTAAACAGAAGGCATGGGGGGGGGGGGATCTTCTGATGCATTGATGCTGTATATAGATGAGGGGTGACAGATCAGAAAGCATATGGACTACAAAGGCGTGTTTAAAAAGTAGACTGAACAGGGTGAGACAGTCTGCGCTCGCAATACTCTAACAGCAGTCTGCTCAACATATGTTGTTTTTCCCTTTTCATGTTATACGTAAATTGAAAATAAATATTTTTCTTTTTTTATATAAAATATGCCATAGACCTGGCTTGAAACCCACTCATGTTTTCACAGGCAGTGAATGCAGCTATGAATATTATTAAGGAAAAATTATTACAGGCAGCACAGTGCAGTGGCATAGTGGTTAGCAACAAGAAGGTCCTGGGGTCGAGTTCAGGGCCTGGGCGTTTCTGTGTGGAGTTCCAGTTCTCTCCGTGCTTGTGTGGGTTTCCGCGTGACCCTAATAGGATAAGTAGTACAGATGATGAATTCATTAATAATTAATTATTAACAGCCTAATGCCTGTGTTGTCCTGATTTCTTGAGTGTCTCATTCGAAGTGCTAAAGCACTGAGAAATTATAGATCACTCACCAACACCTTGTCTGTGAAACTGTGCTAAATATAGAACTACATTATATGAGGTGAAGTGCTGCACAGGAAATGTTTTTACATCTAGCTTATATGTGATTCAGTAGTCATGTTCATTTGTAGTGGTGCACAAAGATTCCAAATAATCATATTCTCATTTGCTTAAAATATTAACAATTAATAATTGTTAATATTTTGTTAACAAATAAACTAAATTTTATATTAAGTAGTGTTTTTCCTGGTTTAAAAAAAAAAAAACAAAGATAAAAAAGAAAAAAAAAAAAAACCCAAGTAAAACCAATTACTTTGCTGTGAGTTTCCAGGAATTGTGCTTTTAGGAAAAACAGCTCCTCGAGGGTTCTTTGGATAGTTTTGTGTTCATAGATTCCTGTAAAAGGTTTAACTTGATACAGGACATAGAACCTTAATAATTTATGCTTTCATTATTTTTCCAAGAGTGCAGGCTAAATAATATTGATGGCAAATGTGTGTTTACATTAGACATTCAAAGCACACAACTAATGAATATCTATGGAAATGCTAATTGTAAAAAGAAGGCAGGGTTCACCCTAAACAGCTCGCCAACACACACATACAACCATTACACTCACTCTCACACCTAGGGGCGATTTGGAACAGCCAATTAGACTACTGTTCATGCTTTTCGCCTGTGGGAGGAAACCGAAGTACCCAGAGGAAACCCATACAAGCACGGGGAGAACATGCAAACTCCACACAGAAACGCCCCGAGTCCTGCTGTGAGGCGGACGCGCTAACCACTGTGCTACTGTGTATTTATGTAAATTATAAATAAAATAAATAACCCAATTTTAATAAGCTACAGTCAGTAACAAGCACAAGGACTTACAAAGGAGGAAGTTACAGGAAGTTACAGCTTTCTCTATTTAACTGTTAAGTGATATTTAATTGCTCTCATTTCAAAAGCAAATCTCCACTGCACCTAAACACAAAACAAATGAAAAAAAAAAAGTGGATAATGAAAGCACAAGGCAGTGATACTCAAGCAGCAGCTCGCAAGCTGCACTCTTTTTAAGTCCTACATAAGAAAAAAATATAAATATATATGCACTCTATTTTTAGTATTATAATAATAAAAACCCACTGTCAGCAGAATTCATTTCATTCTCATTCACGCAAATCCATCTACTGCCTGAAAAATACAATCCCAATTTGCCTCAGGTCTCGCTCTAGAAAAATAACATGAACTCAGAGAAACTAGCAAAATTGAGCAAAAGTGGCTGAATAATATAAAAAATGCAAATATAAAGAGGAATACTGGCCATTTAAATAGGACTGGGAGCATAAGTTTTCTGGTCAAGCGGTGCAGGAAAAGGCATGTAATAATGTCATTTTGCAGCTTAAAGGTCTGATTTGCAGCGCCATCACGAAGCTAAAAACACAAAGTTCTGTATCAACATTGCAAAGGGTGGCATTGAGTTGGACTCGATCGAGTCGGATCGAGTGCTTTCATCAGTCCAAAATCGTTCTTCAACTGATTAAAAAGATGAACCCATATACTGATGGAGAATCGGTTGTTAAGGGCTCTGATGATCAGCACTTTTGGTCGGTTTGCTGTTAGGGACTTCGTGATCAGCACCTAGAAGCAATTGAATGGTGATAATGTGGAACGACTGCCTGTAATTTAGAAATTTGTGGTTGCAGGGATAATAATCAGTTACAGTTATTACATCATGCCTTACATCCTTTTTTTTTTTTTCGGGGATTTTTTCCCCATTTTTCTCCCCTAACTGAGTCATATCCAATTCCCACCCATCAACTTTTTTTTATTTTTTTTGCCTTCCCTATCACACGACCACCACCGACCAGGCAGGGGCGTAAGCAAGCACATGCCCCCTCTGTGACATGCGATGCGATCCCGGTCACGGATGGCTATGGCATCAATCCGGATTTGAACTTGTGATCTCCGGGTTGATAGTCGTGCACCTTGTCGATGCGCCACTCGGGAGCCCTGCCTTACATCCTTTAAAACTTATATATATGAAATGGGACGTTTTTAGATTGCGCCTAAAATAGAGACATATCGCCTTAATTTTTTTTAGGCAGTGTGGCTTATGACGACAGCATGGTTGAGTTCCACTGGCATAAGGAGTGGATTAAGCTTTACCCTAGTCAGAATAGGGATAATAAGATGGTAGAGGTGATAAATAGTAGAGGTGATTAATGATCTTTTTACCTTTTAATGTTGGGCTCCGAAGGGTGAGATCAAAATGCCAGACACAGATTGCAGCATTTTCAAAACTCACACCAAAGGCCACAGACAAATGAAACCAACTGGGCTATATTACATCCTATACATAGTTTTAACAACATTGATTTTGCTAGAGGGTCAGATATTATTCCTATGATATAAGCTTTGCATCCTCAATCAAATATTATTTGTTCATTTCTCTTATGCATAAGCCTATGTATGAGAGTAAATTTATATTGAGGTTCCCGTGATAGGATAGGGCTGAGGTGCATGCAAATATGTGGAAAATTCCGGCTCCTCTCCCGGTTTTACTGCTTCTTTTTTTTCTGTATTAATTTAAAAAGAGAGTAGCACACTTGCTGCATATTGTAGCAAAACACATTTTTTATGAGATAGGTATATTGCATCTTGGTCATTACTGATGTCTGCCATAAACTGCTGAAGAGGGTTTTTAACTGATTAAATTGATGAGGTAGAGCGTGTGAGTGAATATGATTCTTTCATTTTCCAAGCCGCTTAATCCTAATTAGGGTCGCGTGGAGGCTGGCGCCCACCTCAGCCGCCTCTGGGTGAGGGCAGGGTGCACCATAAACAGCTCGCCAGACCACTGCAGGGCCAACACACATACAACCTGAATATAATTCCTTATGTATTAATAAGCAGTTGAATATGAAACAGTTCTAAAGTTCACAGACTCCGTACAGCATCCTCATTCTTAAAACATTTTATAAATAATAATTTAAAAAAATCAGCAGCAGTAATGCTTCGCATGTTGCCAAATTTTTTTGACTTTGCTCTTGTAGTTCTTCCATTTTTCCCTCTTGTGTATTAAAGCAGCTGCATAAATTTAGTTAAAGAACAGGGATCTGGTCCAGAGACCAAAACCACTTTATTTTCAATGTCATAGTCACAGTCACTGCACTGGATTGGCACTGTGCTCTATCTGGGGGAGGACTATTGCTATGGTTGCTTAGGCAGAGCCACAGACCTTTACAACAGAGACATTTAGAGCCACACCCTTTATAAATAAGGGCATTTAGAGCAAACATCCCGTTTATGATGGCATTTAGGGCCACAGTCCATAAAAATAATAAGCAATTTTCGAATGAGTCAAAGTATGATACGGAGAAGTATTCAGATTGAGAGGGGTTTAGCCGAAGGCGCGTAACACCTTCCGAAATCTGTATAATTCTCCACATCATACAAAAGCTGAATTCTGTACTTGTTTTATTATTCATTCAAAATATTTTTGAATAGACGTTTTCCCCCACTAAATGAGACTGTATCGGCTTGTTGTGAGCAGCATGTCTCTAGTCTTGAGAGCGGGTGGACATTTTCTTGCTAGCTTTCTCTGGGAGGAGGGGGAGCGGAGGAATATAGATAGCAAATAAGATAGATATGCTATACCCTACTGACAGCGCTATTGGTTGGCAGTGCTGTTGGGTCAGTGCTTCTCACACTCAGATATGGTTTACTAACCCAGCATAAATAGTGAGACGATTTGATATCTGAGGGCCACAGTGCTTTGCTTTAACCAAGTTTGCGAACAAGTGGAGCCATCTTCTGTGGGGCGTAGCCAACCTATCTTATATAATATTTGTGAGGAGGAACATTGGCTCTTGCCAATAGTGAAATAAGCATTCAACTTATCCAATGTCAGAGATGCTAGAAGAATACCAATAATTGTCAGGTGGCTTTCCACTAATCAAAAACAAGAAAATATTTTTGAATAATAGAGAATGAATAATAATGGTATTTAAACATTATGACTGGGTCAGACCATAACACCCATTGACTGTGATGCAGTTTAGAGTCCACCAGTAATATCATTTATAGCTAAGGCATTAAAAACAAGAACTGAGAACCACACCCAATGTCTATGATGATACAAGTTCTGACTATTGTGACATTTATAAACAACCTCTCACTTGATCTGTGCAATATGACCAAAATCTATTATCGCAGCACACGCAAATTATTTTCAGAATAGGCAGCATGTGTATTGTAGTGGTATAGTGGTTCAAACTTCCTGACTGACTTGGACGTTTGTGTGGGACTAGGGCTTGTGTGGAATTCTCGCCATGCCTGCATGGATTTACTCTGGGTGCTCCAGGTTTCATCTCACAGTCCATATAAAAATATGGATATTAGGTCAACTGACTGTTAGACCTATGCCCAAAAAAATACTGTACTGGTATTGGAGAGTAATAAAGTATTTAAAAATTGAACCGGCAAGAGAAATGAGTGGAAACAGTGGAGTGAGCCACTGAGTGCGGTGGAGTCACCAGCACCTTCCCACCTTGCTCAGCATTCATGGCTGAAATGCACTTGGGCAGCATTGGGCAGCATCAGTATGTGTGCTCACTGTTTGTGTGTGTTCACTTTGGATGTGTTGAAAGCAGACTAATTTTAATACAGCATATTAAAAAAAAGACACATCATGCAAAAAAGAGTATGATGAGTTCATCAAGGTAAGAAAGGGAAAAAAAAAGAACTGCAACAAAGTGCATTTATATAGTGTGATGAGTTTCACAAAGACAGTCCTAAAGCAAAGCAGGTCGACACAATTAGCATGTGCTGAACAGTTTGCTTACAGGAATTGTAATAATTTTTGAAAATGCTAAATCATAAATTTTTAAGTTACGGTGGAAAAGTTAATGTAATATTAAAGAGTACAGTGGATGGATGGATGTCTCAAAAACTATACATATCACTATTAGCTACATACCAAAGCCAAGTACGGTATGTTTGGATTATCAGTAATGCTAATAATTAGAGTCCTAATTTTACACATGCATCCTTATCTTAACGATAATATTAATTTCTTAGACAACATGTTTGCCTGTAATTTGACTGTAGGTAAAAATGCCGACCACAAATCCGCAACTAATAACCAGGTCTTTGCTAACCCTGAAAAAACACAAACATTTACAGCCATGCCCCTGAAAGAATGTAGAGTAATGTCTCTTGATTTTGTAGCAATTTATGGCTATGGCTAAGACCAGGTTAGTCCAGGGTGCTGAGGACTCAGAAACAGGTGAATTCCTGAACTACCACTGACTCCCTCTCTACGAAGTCCACGAGACAGGAATGACGGTGAAAGGTGGTCTCCACAGGGATGGAATGGATTTGGTCATATGTTTACTTAACACCTGACGCAACTCCTTTTTCTTTGGAACCGCCATCGCTAAAGATACAGAAAGTTCACGAAATGAGGATTAAGGAGGTATATTTGATATGAACTGACCTCATAGTTTACTTAGCCTATATTATGTGTGACCTCACAGGGTCCTTGCCACTTTCCGTGTAATTTTGAACTTGACATGGGCAGGGAAATGAGCCTTTTATCTCCCATTACAAATTCCAGTAGTCAAGCTGCCTATTATGCAGGTGGGCTCGTTGCTCCTGTGCCTGGAGCAAATGCTCATGTGACATACAACATAAGGTGTGGAGTCTCTTATTTTAAGTGCATGTTGAATTGCTTTTTTGTTTAAAGAAGGTCCCTTCTCCTTATTGTCCTTATTATGTCTAGGATGCCACAGTGGTCACATAGCAATTCAAATGGAGAAACCCCCACAGAGGCTTTTAATACTGTAAATAACATAGGCTCAATCTAATTAATTCCAATTGTATGAACTTGCATATCACATTTTTAAGTGTTTGATTAAACATTCCAACAAGCCCAGTGATTTGTGGATGGCATACACTGGTGCGTATCAATTTATGTCCAATAATTCATAGAATTTGTGAAGGGTGCATGCCACAAATATGGTGCCCTGGTCTGTCAGAGTTTCTTTTGGAATCCCAACTTGGGAGATAATGTGGAAGAGCACCTCTGTAACATTGTGTACATACACTGCTTCTGGCTATTGTGTTGCATAGTCGACTACTGCTTTCACAAAGTGATGCCTGTGTGCATGATCCCCTTGTCCTGTTAAGATCTAAGCCTTTCCTTTCAAAGGGGATTTAAATCAATAGTAATGGGCACATTTGGGGTGTTTGGTGGTTTCACTAGCTGGCATCTACCCAGCCAGTAAAAGCAGTCCAAAAGCCAGTTTGGTGTACATAACTGGAATGGATAGGACGGCACAACATTTGTCTGAAAATTCTGAATATTAATTACCCTCAGAAGTATCAAGGTCTCATCTCATGAATGCTCTAGTAAAAACTTCCCAAGTGAAATCAACTCAAAGAGATTCAGAGTCTTCCTGACACTATGCTGACACAGATGGCCCTGGGACTGCCTCCCCAGCCCATGCTGTGCTGGAATCCCCCATATCACACTAGGGCCAGACCCATCCACAATATATGATATGATATAATATATGATAACTGTGAAATCCTTTCCAATACTTTTTCAGAATTTGCAAATAAAAGACAATTAGGGAAGTGGCATTAGGAAAGGATAGGGGCATGGAGAAGTGTGGGGAGAGTGAAAGAGAGAGCAAGAGAGAGAAAGAGAGAGAGGGAGAGAGAGAGAGAGAGAGATTGAAGGGGCAGGGTGCCTCTCTGCCGCTGGAAGCTCCACCAGATGATACACCATGCTTTTGATTGCCTCCTTCAGCGACGCCAGGTGGTAGAATTCGACCCACTTCAGTATTCCTGCAGGGAGCTGAGATTAATTACTACAGTATCACCACAACAATGATTTCCTGCACTTTTCATTGAATGGGTAGTTGATCTCCAATAATGACGGACAGTTTCAACTTGGGATACTTTAGCCCGTTGACCACGAGCAGTTTCTGGGCTCAGCCAGATCACCCACTGATCTTACAACCACCCTCACGCCACCACTGCATACTTCAACAGCTTAAGGAAGGCTTCTGTATCATCCTGAAGTTGCCTCTTGATGAGATTGAAGTGTGGGAAGCCTGTAGCTGCTGTGGAGGTGGCAGCTGAGGCACTCGACCTCTGGAGGAGGTTTGGAGACAAGTGACTTTTCACTGATTTACTCACAGTTTCTGAACTCGACCATGCACCTTTTGGCTTTTTGATTTTTTTTTCATTAAAAGTGATGGAGCGTGTATATGTATATAGTGTATATGTATATGTGTAGAGTACACCCCAACACTCACATGCATATACACCTCTCGCACCCCCCTTGGCTTTCTTTAACCACCTTTTATATCCACTGCAACACATTTCATGAATTAAATCGGCCATAGGTGTGTCACCTTTATCACCTACCTCTCCGTGCTTTAATCTCTGTTCACTGACTGATGCTGGACCCAGTCTTCCCCACTGGCATTTAGAGGATGTCTCCTGACTTTGATGGACTCATGACTGTGATGGAATGTAAAGTTATGCCCCCTTGTTAATGATGAACTTTAGAGTCACACCCCCTGATTAAGATGGAATTTAGAGTCATGCCCCCTAATTAGAATGAAATTTAGAACCATGCCCTTTGCCTATGATGGCATGATGGATGTTATTTTAAAGCCTTATCCCTTGACTATGATGAAATTAAGAGTCATGTTCCCTGACTATGAGGACATTTAGAGCCTCTCTCCTTAACTACAATGGAATTTATAGTCACGTCCTTGAGTATGATGAGAATTAGATCCCAGTAATCCCATTTCAAGCCATTCCACCTTACTATGATGGCATTTAGACCCCTCATAATCAGGCCCCTGAATATGGTGGAAGTCATGCCTCTTAGCATTTAGAACAACGCCCCATGACTTTTAATAGATAGATAAGCCATGACTCTTGACTATGATGAAATTTAGAGTTGCACCCCCTGAGTATGTTGAAATTTAAAGGCATGCCCCTGACTTTAATGGAATTTAGATATGTACCGCATAAAAACAACAGTATTTATTGTTATCCCATTAGTTATCCCTATTAACTTTAATGGAATGTAAATACATCTAAGGCTGAATTTACTTAAATATTCAATTGTTGTTTTTCAAAATTTGCAGTAACAAGATGTGTGTTCATCTCGTATCTGTGAATTCTCTGTTTTGTATTATGTTCTCACTGCACACCACAGACCTTCTAAGGCAAAACAAATCTTATTAAGGCAGTTATTGCCAAAAACTCCCAGCAAGCAATTAATGAGATTCAGTTTAATTCCAGTGAAGATGTTGAGTCTCGTCTATTGAGCTTAATGCAAAGGCAATGGGAGGAATGCTCTGAGTTTTTGGCACACAGCACAATAGCTTATCCTATTTGGATGAAACATTCTAATTACAGTAAAATAAAAGGTGACATGCTTAAGAAATCTTGCAACTTTGCTTCTGGAGAATTAAAGATGCGCCTAAATGGTACATTTTTGAGAAGGTAAGGATGATACTAGGCCCATATCTTTTTTTTTTGCTGAGCACAACACTTGAATTTACTTGAAGTAATACTTTACTTGAAGTAATACTGTCTAATTATTTATTATTCCTGAACTTATGCTTGGTTATAATTACAGCTGTGGTCAAGAAGCCAATTTAAAAATAACCCCAATTATATATCCTCTTTGATAATCTGGGTGTGTGTTTTGTGCAATTTTAAATAACTGGAAGATTTTGAGAAGGAGGCAGTGTTTTCAGGATGAAAAACATAGCCATGTGTTTGATGGACAGCTTGTAAGACGGAAGACCTACTTTCTAGCTGACGGAGTGCAATGTTGCAGATCAGCAGTTTTGTCTAACAAACTCATTCTCTCTGTATTTCTCAGGTGGATGTGAGCAGCACACACAAACCTTATCAGAAGTGAAAACCACCCAGCTTAAAGTTATTTTTGAACTACTGCCTGACCATCTTCAGTTGCACAACACCATCGAGTCATACCCTAAATAACTGCAGTGCTAGATTGGAAATTGAAATGCAACTGCCTACAGTCTTCTCTCGTTAGTAATTCTAGACTATAACACATACGAATGATATCCAAGACAAGGATATTTATGCATGCATAAAGGAGAACTGTTTAAAAGTACACATTCACTTTCAACATCTGTTAGACATTGCAATAATGCTGTAATTCATTTTAACAGTACATTTCCTTACCGTGTTCTATAATGGATCACTATTCATTGTGGAAAAATATGTAGTGCTAAGAGTATTTACAGTAAGAGAACTGAAAGTGCAGGGCATCCTGGAATGTTTATCTGTAAGAACATCTGGTTTTAGCACTTTATTTTGGACAGAAGACACTGACACTTATCATGCACCTTCACTGTTCTATCAGTTAGGTAGGTAGTTAGTCATTTAGTTGTTAACTCAAATTAGCCTGTAATGCTTTTTCCCCTCTTTAATATCCTATATATTATGTATATTGTAAAAAATATATATATATATATATACCAGGGGTTTTCAAAGTCTGAGCATGTGGGCCTCCCCACATTCTCTGGTAAGGGTTTCAAATCATGCTTATAAAATGTTCACATTAATTATGATTTTATGAAAATTATATGCTTGGCACATATATAGTTTGTTTAGAATCGTAGAAACCTCTTCAGCTAATAGTGTGTTTAACGACCATTCTAAGTGTCCTCCCACTTGCCTCTTCCAATACTATTTTTGTTTAAACTTAGGGCTGGGCGATATGACCAAAATTTTATATCATGATTTAAGTCCATGTAACACATTTTCTATAAATTCGAAGAATAAAGGAATTAACAAATAAATTAGAAAACATTTTTGATAAAAAAAAAATAAATAAGGAAAATAGCAGTAGGTAGGTAATTTTATTTAATTTGAAATCCGCACCTACGGCTATTTCATGGTAAAAATGCAGTATTGTAAAAATTATTATATATAATTACACAGATGAAAATGTAAACAAGATGCTTTAAAATACACACAGTAAAAATTCTAAAACGTTTTGTGAAAAGGAATTTGGCATTTTTAAATTATGAAATGTAAAAAAATAAAATACATGTATACATGCTAATTTGTCATAAGGTTATCATTGGCTGGTTAGCATTAAAAAATAATTAGTTTTCAAAGCTATGTTTTGATCTAAATTAATGAGAGTCATACATATTCGTTTCTTACCTGTAACTCAGCTGAGGAAAAAGGCGACTCCTCACTGTTTCGTGTGTGTGTGTGTGTGTGTGTGTGTGTGTGTGTGTGTGTGTGAGAGAGAGAGAGAGAGAGAGAGAGAGAGAGAGAGAGACAGTGTGCTTCGGATAGGCTGATGGCAGATCCTAATTTCCCTTCAAGGTATTAATAAAGTATCTATAAATAAAATATATAATCTGCAGTGGGCTTCACAGTGGCATCCAAAGAGTAGGCTAATTGGCTGTTCGAAATTGTGTGTGTGTGGGGTGTGGGGTGGGGGACAACATATACTGAATAGTGATTTATTTTACATTTAATGTTACAGAACATCTGATAAATGGGTTAATTATTAGAAGTTATACTTGCACCGTTATCACTTACACTGCATAGACATTCATCCTCTCACCAACCTCTCTTTTTTCCCTGTTTTAAAGTAAAGATACAGTAAATGAGACAATTTGTCACGTTATAAAAGAAACTGGAAGGTGCATGTTACAAAGCTTTGACAGCTGAGCCTTCTCTATTAAATAATTTATATTTAATATATTAAAGTCTTCCAACAGAAAATCTTATTCTCATATGATGTTCTTTGTTACACTAAGGCACTTTTTTACACAGTCTTCATTCAAGTTCCAGCAAATGAGCTGGTACTGTAGATATAATGTAAGAGGACCTATTTACCTTGCCAATGTTATGTCAAATGCAGACCTCTGTTCAGAGGCATTATGGGGGAAGTATAATACTTTTAGAAACATTGTTAGAAACAAAGAAGATGACTTTGAACTACAATTAATAAATACAGTTTTTGTTATAATGACTTCTTCCTACAGTTGTCAGGACAAGCTTAGGATTGCAGGTGCCATATGCAGTTTTGCACTTCAGCATCCATCAATAAACAGTTGCTTAACAACAAAATAGACATTATGTTTTGAGTGATGAGCTGACAACAAAACAAGAATTGGTTCCATTTTGAATCTGGTTTCTCTCAAGGTTTCATTGACCTCATTCACACCGTATTCATTAGGTATTAGGTGCACTTATAAATTCGTATGTTTGAAATTTATATGCAGAAATTATTTTCTCTGTAAACTTACTTTGTGACATTGTCCACTGATAAAAGTGCAAAAAACATCAAAAAACATCAAAATGACTGAAATTTTGGTTTTCAGTAATATACTGTACTGTACTATATTTCTAGAATAAATTGTGTGGGTATCTCAGGCTCGCTCAATATGTGTAGGGAAAAAATGTAGAAAAATGTTTAAATTCCTTCTTAAATTCCTTTTATATTGACAATGTCAACTGTATAAAAGTGCTATACAAATAAAACTAAATTGAATTGAATTGAATAGAATAGAACAAATTGTATTTAATTTATTGTACAGTGATTTCTTGTAAGTTCACATTTTGCTGGAAAACATGGGACAGTAATTATTAATCCAATAAAATACTGTTGATAAATTTGGATTGACATTTTCAGCATTAAAGTATTGAGGTTTTTAGGTTGAAGTAGGTTCGAGGGCGTTTCATGTGGATGCCCTGTACTTGATTTGAGTTTCTCTCTACCAGCTCCAGGTGCAATCAGTTGGGTACTAAAACCCTTTAATTAAGGCAATCGATCAAAATTAGCGTATGCACGGCTAACAGGCTTGCTTGCTAATTAACTCTTTGAGATCAGAAAGAACAGCCTGAAGTACACTGCTCTATTTCTTTAGCTAATAATTGAAAGGCAGCTGATCTTGCAGTCTTTATGTACAACAGATTAATTTTTCCTGAAGGTAACTGCAATATGTTACTTGCAGATGCTGCAGTGGGTTTTTTCTTTATTAGAATAAAATTGAGCAAGCCGCAAGTATTTTGGTTGATACCTGGAAATACTGATATCAACCCAGTTTAAATCCAGGCACAAATGAGAAAGCACAATATGTGGATGCTGAGAGTAAAATCAGTCTGATTTTTATAAAGTTTTTTAGAGAGCTGTCAAGCTTTTGAAGAGCTGTGTTATGCTCACCCCACTTTAAATTCAAAGGCATCGATATTCAGCTCCATGTTTTTGATGCATATTTATGCGAGGTTAGCCTGATTTCTGCTGATATTCACGTTTTTGCTTCTACACATTTCCACGCGTAAACACTACACTAACACTTAGCAGCATTATCCAAAAATTTGAATGCAAATGAAATCCCAACATGGGGCAAAATTGGGCTGCATCATGTATGTTTTTTTTTCTGTTTATTTTTCCCTCGTGCAGAGAATTCAGTCACTGGAAAGTGAACAGCTTGGCCACAGAGAAGAGAGATTTCTTCAAGGCTCCACTGCCTCTGTCTCCTGAATTCCTGCGCAACCTCAGGCTACTTGGAAGGAGGCCGACTCTCCAGCAGATCCATGAAAACCTGATCAAGAAATACGGCACACACTTCTTAGTATCAGCTACACTTGGGGGTAAGTTGTCACCTTGTCAAATGTGAAGACCTCCATTCTATAACAGGGTTTTGTTTACATTTCATTAGATAAACAATTAGTAATATTAAATGTATTACTGCATCATCTTTTTGCTCCTGTTATTAGTTTTTCCTCTACTCAAAAGTACACTATATGGACAAAAGTTACTGAAAAATTCACATTAACACTCATATTTGTTTCTTCATCGTTGGACTCTGGTTCCATTCTGCTTTGCTGTTATAATTAATTTTCTCTTCTGGGAAGGCTGTCCACTAGATATTGGAGTGTGGCTATGGGGTTTGGTGATCATTCATCCACAAGAGCATTATTAAAGACAGGCATTGATGCCACTGGGACACCTGGGGCATTTGGGGTTAAGGTCAGTGCTCTGTGAAAGCAACTCACGTTCTCCCACTCCAGCCTTGTCATGGCATGTCTTCATGGAGCTCACTTTGTGAGCTGGGGGACTGTCATGCTAGAACTGGTTTGAGCCTTTTAGTTCTAGTGAAGGGAAATTATAAACCATCAGCAGACGAAGACATCCTGCACAGTTGTTTGTTTTCAACTTTGTAGCTCCCACTTTAGGAAGAAGCTACATATGGGTCTGATGGTTAGGTGTCCATAAACATTTGTCCATATAGTGTAGCTCATTTTGGGTTAAATGTAATCTATATTCCGTTGAGATCATTCATGATTTTAAATAGAAAAACCGCGGATAAATCATATGGATAAGTTAAAGCTTTAGCCACAAAGTGGGAACCTGTAAAAACCAAAGAAGTTTTAAGTAACCCTTTTTTTCTGTATTCTAGTATCATTTCATTCATTCATTTATTTTCTGAACTGATTAATCCTAATTAGGGTCGCAGGGAGGCTGGCGTCCATCTCAGCCGAGTCTGGGCGAGGGCAGAGTGCACCCTGGACAACTCGCCAGACCATCGCAGGGCTAGTCTAGTATCTTAGATATCAAATGTTGCCAGGCCTTTATGAAGAAATATTCAGTTAAATATGAAGTGTATATTGAGATTGACACAGAGTGCTTGGTTAATCGTCCCATTTGATTTGTGCAAAGTATGAAATTAAGATAGAATAGCTGTACACTTCTTTTTTGCTGACATTCCATTACTCCCACTGGACAGATAGGACCTAAGACTTGTGTCTAACAGCAGTGATATTATCTGAACCTTGTGTTTCTAAGAAGTGGATGCTAATTATGATGCCACTTATTACTAGGTGCGTGCAATGAAGCTACAGTGACAAGGGAGACTAATGTACTGGTAAAGTTATAGTGAATGGTGGTAATTAACCAGTCAAGCAGGAGTGGAAATGAGGACAGAACTGCATACGAATGACATTGCAATAATGCTCATGTTCTGTTCTGAAAGAAAGACACTCCCTCAACCACTCAGAGGGGCTGTTTGCTGGTGCTGTCTGCTGAATTTGATTTATGTTCTTCTGTAATAATACAAAAATTCCTCAATCCAAAATCCAAACTAATGTGCTGTGCATGCTCTTATATTTTACAGGCACACTCCTACTCTCAGTACACTTTTAATAATCAATTTAAAAAGCTGCTTGTTAAATTTGTCAAATATATATATATATATATATAAAGTGCAAGAAATAGCTTCATGTATAAATTTTTCACATTCGTTTTTTTTTATGCAAGATTATCACAAGAAAACCTTACAAAAAAAAAAGCTGCTACTAGCTATTCAGTAATGTTTATACACTTCCTTTAATAATAATATATTTATTTCAAATATTTAAAATAACGAGTACCCCAACATCTTTTATGTTTTATGGATTATGTTCTGTGAACTGACGAGTCAAAACGGGATCTTTAGGATGACTTGATCCGCATTACGTCTTAAGCAAAGCTAATACTGCTTTGTACTTTAAAGTACTAGAGGAGACTGTCTTCAGTGCATGATCTGAACCTCAAGCACAATTGGGTTATGCAGCAGGACAATAATCTGTGTTATAAGAGAAAGTCCAATTCGGAAAGGGTGCAAAATAATTAAATTAGGATTTTGTAGTGGAGGTCAAAGTGCGGAGTTTATTCCCTCTGAAATGTTTTGACAGGACCTAAAATGAGGAGTTTATATTTGAAAACCCTTTATTAAAGCATGAAGTGGCATAGCTGTTACCATGTCCGGCTCTCATAGTTGTTACGAGTTATGGGCTTGGGCTTTTACGTGCAGAGTTTGCATGTTCTTTCCATGCTTGCGCGGGTTTCCTCCAGATACTCCGGCTTCCTCCCACAGTCCAAAGACATGCACATCAGGCTAACTGGCTATTCCAAATTGCCTCAAGGTGTCAGTGTGCATGTGGATGGTTGTGAATTGCCCCTTCGATGGTCTGGCAAGCTGTTCAGGCCTTCATCCTTTGGTCTTTGCCCAGTGTCAGCCGAGATAGATTCTAGCCTACCCGTGACCCTAGTACGTTTAAGCGGATTTGGAAAATAAATGAGTGACTGAATTAAAGCAATATTGTAGAAAAGAGTGCATAGTGATGCCAAAGTTTGCCCTCATGTTGCTGCTTCCTGTTTAATTGCAGTTACTTCTGCTGAAGGAGTGCTGTATTGATTTAATTGGGCAATTACTATTTCACATTGGTGAAACATATAGGTGCATTTAACATGAGAGTTTATTATACTAAATTTGTTTGAGGATTAAAACCAGTTGTTTACAATAAAGAAAAAAGAATGAACCAGAAAAGTGCAAATACTTTGTCACAGCCCAGTGTTAAAAGTATAAAAAGCTTGTTTTCTTCCACCTCTGTAAAAAACCCACTTCATATAATTCTTTGATTCCTCTTGCCTGCACACCAGAGCCAGGTGATCAAGTGCTGCAGAATGCTTTTTACCTGGCACAGTAGGGATGGGAAATAAAAAAAAAACCTAAATATTGGAAACACCTAAAGTGAATAGGAAACTTCTACTGCATTGTATTCCATATTTAATGTGCTGACAGTCTAAGAGTTTGAGCAGCTTATCCTCAATTCAGATCTCATAGAGGTGCATTGGACAACTCACAGCTCCCCAAGCTACTTTTCTAGCCAGAGTAGGATACGCTGTCACTTCCCATTGTATTGTGAAAGTGAAACCTCCTGCCACTTCCAGCTTTTCTATATCACACTGAACTCCGTGTTGATCTCTTTTGAAGGCGAGGAGTCTCTCACCATCTTCCTTGACAAACAGAAGCTCAGCAAGAAGTCTGAGGTCAACGGCAACAGCTCATCGGTCTCTCTAGAAATCCTGCACCAGCTGGCCGCATCCTATTTCACCGATCGAGAGAGCACCCTTAGGAGGCTCCACCACCTTCAGATTGCCACCTCAGCCATAAAGGTACAAGAGAATATTTTCATTTACTCTGTCTGACTCATGTCTCAAATACCTACCCTTGAAAATAATAGTAGCTTCTTTCTGTCTCTGTATTTAATTTCTTATTTTGAACTGATCTTCCCAGTGACATTGTTAAAATATTTAAAATATTTCAGGAGGGTTTTTTTAGTGCTTGTATTTGTGCATAGATATACATTGGAGAACATAGTGAATGTGGTTTATAAAAATATGTATAGATATACAGTGGCCTGTGAAACTATTCATACCCCTTGAACTTTTCCACAATTTACCATGTTGTGAATGTTTTTTATTGGGATTTATGTGATAGACCAACATAGAGTGGCACATAATTGTAAAGTGGAAGGAAAATGATGCATGGTTTTCAAAATGTGCTGTGCATTTGTGTTCAGCAACTATTCTAATACCCCTAAATAAAATCCAGTGCAACCGACTGCCTTCAGAAATCACCTAATAAGTAAATAGAGTTCAGTTGTGTGTAATATAATCTCAATGTGAATACAGCTGTTATGTGAAGGTCTCACAGGCTTGCATGGAGTGCATTTAGCCTTGGTCAGGTCGAGGCACAGCAACATTAATATGGCAATAAAATGAAGTCCTTAATGTACTGAATGACTAGGTTATCACATCAATAGACTTTTCTTTCCCTGATGGCATGGGTATTAAATCAGAATCAAAATCAGAATACTTTGTATTCTAGGGGAAATTGTGTGCACACAGTTGCTCCATACCAAGTAAAGAATATTATTCAAAAATTACAAATATATATATA
>JAQMYF010000022.1:3729482-3739833 GCA_030014195.1 Neosilurus mollespiculum
TTTTACATCAACTACTGCACAGAGTTTTATTAATAATCTTCCAGAATTATCAACTATGATTGGATCACCATCAGACCTTACAGAACTCAATCAGGCTACAGAGTGCTTTGAGTCACATTTACGCTATATGCTAGATAATGTAGCTCCTCTGAAAAGAAAACCAATCAGAAATCAAAATAAAGAAATAAAACTAGCACCCTGGTATAATGATGATGCATGCACAATACAACAGAAAACCCATAAATTAGAATGAAAATGGCATCAAACTAAATTAATGGTATTCCAACTAAAAAAAGAGAGAAAGGGAAAGAAAAGAAAGTCTCCTTAACTACAAAAAGCTCTTAGTGCTTCTAGAGTAATATATTTCTCAAATCTAATGGAAGATGACAAAAAAAAATAAAAAATCCAAAATACTTATGTAATATTGTTGCAGAATTAACTAGGATCAATAAAATTTATCTATTTTTAAAAAATAGATATTTATCTATTTAAAAAAAAAAAAAAAAAAAAAAAAAATATATATATATATATATATATATATATATATATACATATAAAATCTGTTTTTTTTAAATATATAAATTTTATTGATCCTAGTTAATTCTGCAACAATATTAAATAAGTATTTTGGATTTATTTTTTTTTTTTCAATAAAACAATAAAACGTGCAGATCATCAACTTATAGCAGTGACGACTTCATGAACTTTTTTAATGTATAAATTGAAAACTTCAGGCAAAAATTGATTCCCCAAACTTAAAGTCAGATATGTCAGTAACTAAAACTGTTAATAATAATATACCGCTATCAGATCAGCAACTAGAGTGTTTTAGCCCCATTAAAGAGACAGAACAAATCTCATTAATTTCCTCATCTAAATCATCAACCTGTGTGCTAGACCCAGTACCTACATGTTTCTTTAAACAGGTACTACCAGAAGTGGTCAACCCTTTATTAAATGTAATTAATTCTTACCTTAGCACTGGTTATGTACCCAAATCCTTGAAACTAACAGTTATCAAACCTCTGATTAAAAAACCCGACCTTGATGCATATGAGCTGTCCAACTATAGACCAATATCAAACCTCATCATAGCACAGAGACAGCACTCATTAAGGTGGTAAATGATTTTCTGGTGGCGTCTGACCACGGCTGTGTCTCCCTGCTTGTGCTACTTGACCTTGGTGCAGCCTTTGACACTATTATAAATACAATTGTCATTTCCAGATTAAAAAATGTTGTTGGACTTAAGGAAACCGCCCTCTCCTGGTTTAAATCTTATTTAACTTACCGTTATCAGTTTGTAGATGTAAATGGTGATTTCTTTATACGTTCTAATGTTAAGTTCGGTGTTCCACATGGGTCTGTCCTAGGCCCGCTGCTTTTTTCTCTATACATGCTCCCTTTGGGTAATATTATTCGTGAACATGGAATTAGCTTTGTTTGTCACGCTGATGATAAACAGTTATATATTTCAGCAAAGCCAGATGAGAGACACCATCTTAATAAAGTTTAGAATTGTGTAAAGGACATTAGACACTGGATGCTTACTAACTTCCTCTTATTATACTATGATAAAACAGAAGTACCTGTACTTGGATCACAGGCAGCTAGAAATGAGGTTTCTGATTATGAAGTAAGTTTGGATGGTGTTTTAGTTACATCGTGTGTAGCAGTAAAGGACCGTGGGGTGATTATTGACCCTGGCCTTTCAATCGAAGCTCATGTAGATAATATCACTATTATTAATATTAGAAGAAGCCTTTCATCTAAGAAATATCACTAAAATAAGAAATACGATGTCACTGCATGATGCGGCCCCCAGTGCAACTAACTGGGTTATCAAAGGCCAGTCATGTCTCTCACTGTCTATGCTGAGTGGCATGAAAAAGAACCATTGCTAATTTTTGTCACATAGTCATCAGCGTGTTTCTGCCCTGCGATGGCCTGGCGAGCTGTCCAGGGTGTACTCTGCCCTCGCCCAGAGTCAGCTGAGATGGACGCCAGCCTTATTAGGATTAAGAGGTTCAGAAAATTATTTTTTCTTGCTAGAACCAGAAGACATGTGCATATCACCCCCATCTCATTTACACTGCACTGGCTCCCAATTAAATTTCAAACCAAATATAAATTGTTACATTTAACATATAAAGCACTTAATGGTCTTGCGCCACATTATCTTAGCGAACTTCTTGTTGTTTTTGATCCAGCATGCCCCCTTAGATTAAAAGGTACAGGCTGTTTAGTGATAACGAATACTGAGGACTACTGCAGGGGGCAGAGCTTTCTCTTACAAAGCCCAACAATTATGGAATAAACTTCCTGTTAATGTTCGGGACTCAGACACAGTCAAACCCCCGTGTTTTTATACATGCTACTTCTGGGATGCCGGTGATCCTGATCCTCCTGATCCTTTTAGTTTCTGAATCCTGTGGTCTGTCCTGGTGTGCTGATGCTGGCTGGAGTTCTCATCTTGGAAGCCCTTGCTCCTGCTGATGAAGATCCATATGGGCCTTGATCTGCACACAGTGACTGTAAAGATGACTTTTTGCTGCTGGTGATATAGACTCTCTTGCTGCAGTTATCTAGGACTTACAGTTGTGGTATAACCACAGAACCAGCTTTTCACCCAGGAGGGTCGGCCTGTTGGTGTTGAACGCACTGGAAAAGTAAAAAAATATGACTCCTGGCTGGTCCAGATGTAGACACGGTAAAGCAGGTAGATGATGGTGCACTCAACTCTGAGATAGGGCTGGTAAGCAAACTGAAGGGGGTCCAGTAATCTAACCATGGGTCAGAGTTGGTCCAAGATGAGTCTCTCAAGGGTCTTCATAACGTGAAGTCAGTGCCACAGGTCTGTAATCCTGAGGATCACTGGGGCATGGTGTCTTTGGTACAGGAATGAGGCATGACATCTTTCACAGTACTGGAACCCTCTGTAGACTCAGGCTCATCATGAAGATGTAATGTAAGACTCCACAGAGCTGGGGAGCACAGGACACGAGGACTCACCCCATCTGGTCCTGCTGCCGTGCCTGAGTGGAGTCTTTTCAGCTGTCTCTGAACCTGGTCATAGGTAAAGTTAACAGGTGGGGCAGGGGTGTCAGGTCTATCACAGGAGGCAGAGGTGCACTAAGGAGAGGGAGGGCGAGAGAGTGGCGTGGCAGAGGGATTCAGGCTTTCTCCTGACAAGTTAGAAGGGGGTTGAACAGTAGCCACAGTGTCGAATCTGTTGAAAAACAAATTCAGCTTGTTGGCCCTGTCCTCTCCACCCTCAGCCCCTCTGCTGTTGGATGGCCTGAAGCTAGTGATGGTCTTCATACCACTCAAAACCTCTCTCATGTTGTTCTGCTGGAGTTTCCACTATAGTTGTCCCCTGTCACCTTCTTCAGCCCCCTTGATCTTGACTCTTTATAAACCATGGTTCCCTCTCACTTCCTCTCTGCTGCCAGCCCTGAATGCCCTCTTCTTGTCATTAAGGGGGCCTTTGATGTCTTTAGTCACCCACGGCTTGCTATTTGGGTAACAATAGACTGTCTGAGCTGGAACAATGGAGTCAGTGCAGAATTGAATGTAGTGTGAAATACACTCAGTGAGCCCATCAATGTCCTCACCATGGGGCTCACAGAGTGCTTGCTAGTCTGTCACCTCAAAAGAGCCCTGTAGTTTTTCCAAGGCCTCCTCTGACCATCTCCTAACAGTCTTTGTAGTCACAGGCTGCCTCTTCACAACAGGCACATAACATAGGGAAAGGTGAATGAGGTTGTGGTCTGATCTCCCAAGTGGGGGGAGGGGGACTGTATGCATCCTTAGTAGTTGCATACAGCAGGTCTAAAGTTCTCTTCTCTCTGGTGGGACAGTCCACGTACTGCACAAAGGTTGATAGTGTAGTGTCAATGCTGACATGATTGAAGTCACCTGAGATCACAATGAATGCACTCGGGTTCTGAGTCTGTAACCGGGCTAGCATTAACAGTGTCACATGCAGCTGTGGGGTTGGCAGAAGAAGGAACATAAACAGCCACTAGGATGACATGGGGAAATTCCCTAGGCAAATAATATGGTCTGAGTCCAACAGCACATAGTTCAGTGTCCACAACTCCATTCTTTGATTGTTATATGGGCGGGGTTACTGGTTGACAACAATGGCAAGCCCCCTCCTTTCTGCCTACTACTAGCGGTGCAGGCTCTGTTGGTCCTGACAGGGTGAAAGCCCATGATGGATGTGTTGTCATTGAAACTACACTCTCGATACACCCTCTGACTCCAGGCTAGCACTGTCATCTCATCCATCTTATTCGCCAGTGACCTCACGTTATCCATTATAACAGACAGGAGATACGGCTTGTACCTTTTCCTCTCTGTGAGTCTCCGTTGTCTCACCGCCTCTCTCCTTCTCCTCTTCTGTCCTCCAGCTTTGCATCTATGATGTGTTTTCCTCCAGATTTCAGCCAGTAAGTGCATGGGTCTGGCTGCTAATCCGGCTGGCATCAGGGAGATCAGCTGATCCCTGAAGTAAACAAAGCGTGCGGCATGTAATTCCTGAGCTGTGGTCCCAATTCTCCATGAAAATAAAAGTTTCGCAGCAATAAAAAGTACAAAAACTCTTTCAACCCACCTAATGAGAGGGCAGCTACTTATAAACAATAAAAATATTAAGTACAAGAAAAAAGAGTTAAAGTATGGGAAGGGAAGGAGCAACTGAAACAGGCTGCACGCCAGTTAATGTACACTGAAACCACATTGAAATTTGTCTCCCACTCACCTTACCCTTACCTTACCTTACCTTGCCTTACCAGCTGTAACAAATCCAGAATGTCATCTTCAAAATCAATTTTCTTTGTTTTTACATTTTTCTTGGCTAGTGCTTGTGTCACTGGACGAGAAGGGAACCTTTTGGAAACTCTTCTTTAAAGATGTTGTCTTTATGTCTAATGACGATAGGATTGGTTTGTAGGCTTTGGGCTCGGCATCGACTTTGTGGCAACACCTGACACCCGCTAAATCATTTCGCAGTAGTAGTGAGATACCCTCAATTCCTAGGCATGGCATAACAGCAATGACCACAGGACCTGATACTAACTTCGACTTAAATATAATGTTATGTAGGGGAGCTGTAACACAACCACCCTCAAAACCTTGTAACATTTAAAGATTCACCGGTGGCCGAACTCGAATCTAAAGGTAGCCTTTTGGTAAGATATTTTTTGGCAAGAAATTTTGACCAGTACTGGATTGGTTGCACCAGCAAGTGATACTGTGCAGTCTGACACATAAGGAACGTATTCCTTTCTAATGTCAGACTGCTTGACATAATCTTTAGGAACCATCCTATTAATTTTGTGAGGCTTTTTAGAGGAGATAATTGCAATAGGCTGTTTTCTCCTTTTTAGAGTATAACATTGGGTCATTATGTGACCTTGTTTCTTACAATATTGACATGTGGGACCTGGTCTGGTCTTTCTTGAATTTCTTCTCCTGGACCCTGGGCTTGTGATGGCTGCTGGAGGACTCAGGTCTTTGATTAGAGTAAGGCCTTGGCCTGTCGCAGCCGTCACTTCTCTTCACAAAGACTTTCTTTTGGCTAAGGACGCAGTCATCAGTGAGGATGGTCGAAGTGTACAAACTTTGTGTTGATTCAGGTGCATCTTAATGTCATCATGGACACATCTCTTGAATTCTTCAAGCAGCATATCTTGCTTCAAGTCCTCGCGGGTGTCAGCTTGACTCGATCTGCACCATCTGTTGAACAAAATTTCTTTTTTCATGACCGAACTGCATGTATGTGTGGATATCTGGTTTGCGATAATTCCTGAATCTCTGGTGGTAAGCCTCTGGTACCAACTCATAGGCCTTTAGGATAGCAGCCTTGAGAACTTGTCGAACTGAGTCGAAGTACTGATACTAACTTTGACTTGTTTTTCGTTTTCTGCCTCCATTTGGCAGATCTCTAATTCTTTGAGCCGAAGTTCTCTATTCCCCCCTTAACTGCCCCTGAAGTGCCTCAGGAGTCATCAGAGACTTGTGCAGAATCATCTTCTCCCTTCATCACATTTGGGTGATCACTAGTCTTGCGCTGATCCTCCTGGCAGCAAACCTTTTTCACTTAAAGCATTTTGTATTGCTTTCTTTGTCTGCCTTCTTTTTGGACTTCAAGTCAATCTCAAAGTATGTAGCAATCTTTTTTAACTTCTCTGTTTAAAAACTCTCCAGACCCTCTAGGGTGGGATTTGTTAAGTCTGTTAACTCAGACAATGTGCTACAATTAATGGCTCAATACAAACAAAATTGTTCTATCCCGGATGAACCCCCAATTTGTGACGGACTGGAGTTGAGTGTTCGGAACAAACCAGGTCAGGCAAAGGAAGTTGGTTTAATAATTTATTAACAATAGATTGAGTAGAGGAGGGTCAGACAGTGATGGGAGACAGCTTGTGGTGAGTAGGGTTTTGGATCTTTCGGCAGTATCCTTTGTGGAATGTTCATGGGTATCCATGTTCTAGCTTGGTCCGTTCAACAAGAGAGTAGTTTTCGCACTTATATAGTTAATATAGTTCTCTGTGACATCACTACATCACAATCTTCTTATAACTGTTGTGTAGATATACATCATAGGTACAGGATGTGCCTGTTACGTCTCAATTAAAAGCACCTGGACTGTTAATTGACTGTGTATTTAAACCCTGACCTCTTCTTCCTCTTTGTGAGGTATGGACTTTGTCTTACTGAGCAGTGGTTCCTGCACTTTACTGTTATCTACCGTGGTACCCATTGCTGGACATTGTTTGAACTGATTTATCTGGATTGTGATTTGGTGTTTGCTGATTATTAATACACTCCTTATTCAGCATTTGGGTCTTTTGAGTCTCATCATTACAATTAGGCTACGGCTGCCCCGAAATATAATATTTAATATAATTGTATAATAATGGATGAATATTATGAATATAACATTTATAATAATATTGTGTCTTATACAGAAGATCTAAAACCAAACTCAGGATACTAACACATCTATTAGGACCTGCATTTTTAAATATCTTTATTTATTCAGCACAAAAACATGAATCCCCTCTGCTGCATTATTTATTACTGAGGCAGATCTGCTGTATTAAATCCAATATGTTATAGGTTATTTTGACAGAACATCAGGGCTAATTGAGTTAATCCTTAGCCACAGATCAGCTGGTATCTGCTGAAAATCCCTCCCCCGTCACACTAATAAGCCTGACATGATTCCTGCTCTTGTATGTGATCCTTGTGTGCAGTGCTCATCTCTAGGGTAAAAATCAGGAGCAGATTGTGCTGTCAGCCCCCATTACTGGCCATCATTAGCATTAGTATAATCTGAGTGCTGCTGTATAAATCATACAGGAAGTGGTACATTTCCATCCTGCTGTGAAACATTTGACCTGCTCGTGCTCTCTCTCTCTCTCTCTCTCTCTCTCTCTCTCTCTCTCTCTCTCTCTCTCTTAGTATATCTGTATATGTTTTAAATCATGCTTAAAAGTGCGATCAAAGAGTCCCGGGACTTCCTGTGGACAACTGAAGCATGGCGAATGCATGTGCAGCAAGAGCGAGTAGGAACTGCCTTAAGTCAGTATGTTGCATGATGTCACACTGTTTACACTGAGACATGTATTACACACACTTTTGTGACACTGCATTTGTGCCTTTTGTCAAACTTAGGAAATCACAGTGAATGAAGCAGTGAGTTGCTGATTTGAGTCACATTCTTTTGTCAAGAGGGGTATAACTTTATCCTCTAGTGACATCCTGACCCTTTTAAAGCATGAATGTCACTCAGAACACCTTATCCAGTTCAATGCTTCCTTGTCATAGGTGTACTAATGCATTTCATGGGTCTATCACTGCACACATTGCAAATAAATGGGAGTGTCACAAAAACACAAACTGCAACTCCTGACGTTGCGAGAGTGACGTGACATGGTGTATTTCTTTAAAAGAATGCTCTTTGTATAGTGCACTCACATGGAGATATCATTCATTTGTTCATTTACCGAACCGCTTTATTCTACTAGAGCCTATCTCAGCCGAATCTAGGCAAAGTGTAGTGCATATGAAAGTACTAGTGCACTAAAATAACCTTAAATCATGGTTATTTTTCTCTGCATATGCTTTCCACACTAGGTCAGCATGGTGGTGGAGTGGCCAGCACATCGGCCTTACAGAAGGTCCCGGGTTCGAGTCCTGGTCTCAGCGAGGTATTCTAGATTCCTCCCACAGACATGCACATTAGGCTAACTGGCTGTTCCTAATTACCCCTGTGTGTGTTGGCCCTTCAGTGGACTGTCGTGTTGTTCATTGTGTACCCTACCTTTGCCCAGATTTGGACGATGACCCTAGTATGTTTTAGCGATTCAGCAAATGAATTAATGTTTTCCACACTTTCCCCATGCAGAGAAATGTCCACAAATTCACAGATGTTTTTACTCATTCCCGTCACAAATGTTGTAAAAACATATTTTATTGTTAAACATATTGATTATTGCGGTGCAGGCATATTTCCCTCAGAAGTGTTGACTGAGATGAAGTGCCGAGACTGTGACCTTCTTTCATTTAGTCTCACTACAAATTAAACCCTGTCCTGTGATACATCAAAAGGTGAACTAAGGCTTTCTTCCAAGTGTTAGAATTTATCTCATGTTGGTAAAATATCAGCCTTTCGTAAGAACACACATTATCAGTTTTAATGTGGTCTCCTGAGAGTGGGGATGTGACACAGAAATATTCTCAGTTTAACTTTCCGAAGCTATTGTTGCATGAAGTATAGTGTAGAGATACTTTATCTACATTGTCTGGCTGATATACTGTATATAGAACTCACCCTAAACTGGATACACTATTCATACTCTTCCTTCAGCTCTTTCCTAACAGTGTAATTGGTGCAGTGTCATATACTGAGCACCCTCATTATCCTAAGTACTACTTATCCTGTTTAGAGTCTCGAGGAAACTGGAGCCTATCTTGGTTAACTCTGGGTGAAGGTAGGCTACACCCTGAACCACTCATAAGTCTATCACCGGGTCAACACACAAAACCATTCACGTTTACTCTCACAACTAGAAGCAATTTGGAACAGCCACACAGAAATGCTCTCACAGAGACCTCCTTGCCTGTGTGCTGCCCTTCACTTAATATCAATTTTACAAAAACTTTTCTCTTCCTTTTCTAGAAGAACTGTATCTTGTTAAGTGTGTATTCATTTGGCTAATACACATAACACAGGAAAACGTCATTAGCATCCAGCTTCACACTCTGCACTTGAATGTTTGTTTAGTCTGAGGATAAAATTAATCCTGTGTACACACAAGGCTTGTATTCATTCTTTCACTTCTTCCATTTCTTCAACACAAAAGAGAAGGACGCCAGAAAGCATAGTGAGACGGTGCATCAGAGCCTGTGCAAACAGTTCAGACGAATAGCTTTCCATCTTTTACATTTACAGCATTTAGCTGACACTGTTATCCAAGGCGACTTACAGAAGTGCTTAAAACCACTATTCAATTCAATTTTATTTGTATAGTGCTTTTTACAGTTGATATTGTCACAAAGCAGCTTTACATAGTAAAAGTAATTTAAAAAGATTTTACACATTTTTCTACAACCCCAGCACATCCCTAATGAGCAAGCCTGCGGTGACAGTGGCAAGGAAAAACTCCCTCAGTTGACACGAGGAAGAAACCTTGAGAGGAACCAGGCTCAAAAGGGAAACCCATCCTCATTTGGGTAAAACCGTAAAAATACAAACCGTATAAGAAAACTGCATTACAGTCCAACATGTAGTCCGGTTGGATATACCACAACTGTAAATCCTAAATAAGTGTAGCACAAGAGTTTATATAACCAGCAGTGAAAAGTCATCTTCTGAATGCACATCTAAGCCCATGTGGATCTTCATCAGCAGGAGCGAGGAGCTTCCAGGATGAGAACTACAGCCAGCATCAGCACACCAAGACAGACCACAGGACTCAGAAAGCAGAAAGATCAGGATCACTGGCATCCCAGAAGCAGCATGTGTTCCTCAGCTAAAACACACGGTTGAGAAAGTGAGAGGCAGACAGAGAGAGAGGTTGTTAGATATTCATATAACAGTGTAATGGAAAAAGAGAAACCAGAAGGAAGGCAGACATGAGGGCACCCTGTAACATTGGGCAATCAGCCACTCCACTGTCAGCGGACCTAGGTGAGCATGTAGAGTGAGGGAGCGACAGCATCCCAACATCACAGTATACCAGAACTCTCTATGCCTAAGAACCCCCAGATCTGCTCCTTTACCTAATAAAAGCCTATTAACAAAATGCTTGACTAAACAAGTAGGTTTTCAGCC
>JAQMYF010000022.1:3751570-3771075 GCA_030014195.1 Neosilurus mollespiculum
GATGTGTGTGTGTGTGTGTGTGTGTGTGTGTGTGTGTGTGTGTGTGTGTGTTTGT
This sequence comes from Neosilurus mollespiculum, assembly GCA_030014195.1. NCBI lineage: Eukaryota > Metazoa > Chordata > Actinopteri > Siluriformes > Plotosidae > Neosilurus > Neosilurus mollespiculum. The sequence goes on from JAQMYF010000022.1 coordinate 3,751,626, forward strand.
GTGTGTGTGTGTGTGTGTGTGTCCAAAAGGAGAACTTTTTTTTTTGTTTGGTCATGGTCTCAGATTTGATACAGGATCTTGAAATCTTTCTAGATGCTTCTATCTATGCAGCCACTTCCTATCAGACTATTCTTGAGACAAATGTGAAGCCTTATGTCTAGCAGCTGGGTTATACAGCATGACATGGATCCAAAACACATTATTAAATCTACAAGTATATTAAATAAAGCCAAGTAAAAGTCCTGACCTCATCCTCAGTGTGATGATGTGGCAGGATCTAAAGAGAGCTGTGCACAAATGAATGCCCTCAAATATCAATGACCTGAGGCAACCTCATAAAGAAGAGTTGGCCAGAATTTCCCAAAACTTATGTGAGAGATAATCTCCGAAAGAAAAAGTTGACTTGCTGCTAAAGGTGATTCAATATGTGTCTAAATTTCAGGGTGTAATTATGTTTTCCCCCCACCTGGTTTCTGACTTTTATGGGGGAAAAATGATTACATATTAAAATCTGCTATGTTTCATTGTCATCTGAGGTTATTTGATTCTTGGTTGGTAGGATACCACAATTGTTATTTATGCCTTGTTAAATGAAAAAAAAAAAAAGATTTGAGAATTGAAGTACTTTCTTTTTTTCCAGTGACTGTACCCTTTGTCTTTCATTGTTTTTTCTGTTCTGCTTGGGCCTGAACAATCTGATAATGTCATTGGTGTAAAAGGCAAAAAGGAAACAGGTAAAAAAGAAACTAGAACCACATCATTTGTTCTTCTCACAATCTAGCATTTCTTCATCCAAAGTGAGATGTAGTCAGAGATAAGCTTAAGCTGTGTCTGAAAGCCACTCCCTACACGGTGATGGACTGTTAATGAAAGTAGCCCGAATTCATTTAATTGCAGCACTGCATTCCTGCAAATGCATATCTCATTTCAGTCAGTGAAGTGCTGGAATCGAGAGACAAGCTTTGTCTTTGTTTTTCCTTTTTGCTTCTGTCAGATATTCTAGTGAATCTCAACCTGATATTCTATTATATAAAGCAGTGAAAAAACATCATTTCTTCTGAAAAATGATTGCTGCTGGTTGGCTGACACATATCCACTGATTCCTTATATGAGGTTTCTTTCGCTCACACACTCACACATTCGCCAAAGCACTTAATCCTACTAAGATTACGGGGAAGCTGGAGCCTATCTCAGCCAACACTGGGCAAAGGAGGGTACACCCTGGACCATTCACCAGACCATCACAGTGCAACACACACACAACCATTCTCACTCAAATCCACACCTTGGGGCAATTTAGAACTGCCAGTTAGTCTAATGTGCATGCCTTTGGATTGTGCAAGGAAACCAGCACAAGCACAGGAAGAACAGGCAAACTCCACATGGAAAAGAGCCCAGGACTCATAACCAGGACCGTCTTGCGGTAAGGCGGATGCGCTAACCACTGTGCCACCATTCCATCGAGGTTTCATCTAAGGTTAGATTAAGTCACAGTTAATCATAGGTTTGAATTAGTGATTGTGCTGTTTATGTAAGTATGTGAAAATGTAACCATGACAACAAGTATAAATAAGAGTTAGAATTAGGATTGTATGTATGCTTCCTTCCTGCCTTTTCCATCACATGTTGAAACAATGATAAAAAAGAATAGCAATAATTAGTTGCCTATTTCAATATCAAACTTAAACATCACTGAAAATGTTGGGTTGAATTTTAATAAGCTGTTTGCTTACCCTAAGCACCATCACCAAGAAAAAACATCTAGATGCAAAATGTATCATGTAAGATAACTGATTTTGTTTGTTTGGTTCGAAACCACCCCCCCCCCCCCCCAAAAAAAAAAAGGGGATTCCTTTATAAATTCCTGCTTCTATATGGACATCCCTATTATAATAAAATCTTTCCTGTGCTTCATATCATTCATCTGTACATATTATATAGTATCTGGCCTGGTGAGATGTCCAGGTGTACTCTGCCCTTGCCTACAGTTGGCTGAGATGGGCGGCAGCCTCCCCGCAACCCTAATTAGGATTAAGTGCTTCAGAAAATATGATTTTTAATATATATTTTATAATACACTGCCTGAGCAAAAAAAAAAAAAAAGTCATACATTCTAATAATTTCATGGAGTGCGTTTCATACTTCCATTGTATACTACACAAAAAGATAGTACATACTGTAGGATGTTCAAATACTCAGTTTACTTTAAAGAATACTCGAAGGTTACCTGAATTACTTATTAAAAAGGTATTACTGCACACAAAATAAATAAATCCATGAATACACAAATTAAAGCCATTAATAAATTATTAAATCATTGTTAAAAAGAGGGCATCCGTGTCATTACCTTTTACTGCTACAAGGCAGGGGTACACCTGAAGGCAGATGTGTGTGTGTGTGTGTGTGTGTGTGTGTGCGTGTTTTTTTCTTTTGAGTGGTCTGCCATAGCAATGCTGGACAATCTTATATGACATCTATGTGGACAATATACTAAACTGACATATCAGAGAGCAAGGTCTACTTTAAAGGCCTTCCACAGAGAAAACTGATTGGTCTAATTAGCAGAAAAAGAGAGAACAGGATGCGCTCTCTCTCTCTCTCTCTCTGTTACTCTGTCCTTACATTAACCAGTCACTTGTTCTACTTCTTCAAAGATCCTACATAAGCTCTGGGATCTTTGCTCTCTCTCTGCTGAGTTCCCACAACTAACTTCCAGGATATTGTATATAATTATAATTGTATATATAATTCCCTTTTGGGAAAGTTATGTTAAGTATGTGAAGGTGCCACATTATGCTTACTGCATTGTATCCCATAATTCAGCTGGAACCTCTGAATATCCAAAGAAGAATACCCCTCTCTTGGGGAAATCATAGTTGACTGAAAAAAAGACAAATTGCACCCTGACATGGGTTATCTAAACACACAAACGGTAACCTTTGTATCATCTTTTAGTATAAAAAGCTTACATTTACTTGTTTGGTGAACTACAAGATGATGTGAAGCTAATGCTATTGCTTATTTATTTATTTATTCAAAATTGTGCAGTTTTATTTTCATGCACTTTATTTTTTATTAGGGTCGCGGGGAGGCTGGAAACCATCCCAGCCAACTCCAGTCAAAGGCACCCTTTCGTACAGCTTGAACTGGCCAGACCATCACAGGGTCAAAACACACACACGTGCACAAAACAAACAAACAAACAAAAAACATTCACACTCACACACCTAAGGACAATTGAGAATATCCCAGTTTAAGAATTATCCTAACATGAATGTCTTTGGACTGTGGGAGGAAACCGGAGCACCCAGAGGAAACCCATGCAAGCACAGGGAGAAAATACAAACTTCACACAGAAATGCCCTCACTAGGCACAGGGATTGAAAACAGGACCTTTTTGCTGTGAGGTTAAAGTGCTAACCAGACCAAAAAAACAATAACAAAATAAAATCAAGGCAAATTTATATAACAGAAACCTCTTAATGCAAGGTTTCATCATGAAGGTGAATGCTAGTCCACCACATAGGACAGAAACCTGTATGCTTACTTTTTGCTTGCATACTCATAAGATGTACTAAAGGCGCTGATATTAATCCATATGGAGTGTTTAGACACAGTCCATGTGTGGATGTTATACTTCAGAATGTCCATATTTGTAGGCGGAGGGGTATCATGTGAAATGAAGATGGAAGGGGATTCTGGAACATGACATGCCAGAATTAAATGTTAATGGTTAGATTCACAGTTGATGCATACAGCTAAGTCTCACATGGTAGTCATTTAAATTGCATGCAAAGATCACCCCCCATTGTGTGTGCATACATTTAAAGGGAATTGCTTTGGTTGTTGCAGGATAGTAAGAAAGCACTGAATGCTAAACACTGAAGTGATAGGATAGCTGAGAATGCCACATTTCCCACAGATTTACACCTTTGTAATCATGCCAACAAGTAATTTTCCACTTCATTTTTTAAATGATTGATTAGATTTACAACTATAAATCTAGCTTAAAAAGCTCAAGTGTTCTTCAGCGTAGAGAAGACCTGGCCCTGCCTCTCCTCCAACCCCCTGATATGGGGATGTTAATTTTTACAGGCATTCCATTATAATAATTAAAAATATGCTTTCAAGTAACAGAGTAATTTGTTACGTGGTACCACCAACATATAATTCTGCCACAGGTTCCACCACGTTCAGAAATCTGCCAGCTCATATTTATAGCTCCTCAATAAAGCTTGTTGTGATATAAAGCCTTTGTCATTTGTAAGTGATAGATGGCTGACACACAGCAAATGCATCATTTTGCCAGATATTAATGATGTTAATTCTGCGAAGGATACACACTTACTAATCAAGAGTTATTGCATCTTGTTTGTAGGAAGAATTAACTTCCTACATGTCATTTAAAATATTTCAGAGCTAGTACATTACTTTCATGCAGTATATGTGTCACGCCCATACCCACACTCGGGAGAATGGGAATGATGCATTTTTCATGCACATCGTTCCCATTCTCCCGAGTTCTAATGACTATCACCTGCACCTTGTTCCCCTATAAATACCTCTGCCAAGCTCCAGCCAGTGTCTAGCCTTGTTGGAGCTATGCGCTAACCTGCTACTCCCACTAGCGGTAGACTCAACTCTACTTACCTGTCTGAGCTGTGCCTGTTGGAATCCCTTACCGGTCAACGGCAACCTTCTCCTACCATCTCCCATCCCCTTTGTGTCCGGTAGGCTTGCAACTCGGGCAGTGATGTCATTGGCTGTCCATGAGTGAGGTGCCTTATGAAGGAAGGAGGTGGTTTTTCTACCAAAACAACATCCAAACCACAACAGATTAAAATATTTTACAGCAGAGCTCCCACTTAAACCTTTGATTTGATTTTAAAACAACTGAAATTGCTCATGCGCTAGGGCCGAGCCTTGTGTTGGCTTGTCAGAGCCATGCGTGCATGTGTGGGTTTGAGAAAGAGAGAGAGCATTTTCTCCCCATTAGTTTCCTCTGGGGGTTCCAGTTTTCTTCCACAGTCCATGCACATTAGGCTAATTGGCTATTCTCAATTCCCTCTAGGCCTTGCGTTGGTCTGGGGAGCTCCAACCCCCCACTTGGCCCAGGGTCAGCTGGAATTAGCTCCCTGCTACCCTATCCTAGGACAAAGCAGTTCAGAAAATGAAATAAAATTAAATTAATAATTTAACAAAAATGAAATTAAAACAATGCTAATTATTTCAGGTTTGGTATTATTACATAATACAGTAGTTGGAAACTTTGAGAATGTAAACATGATTCATAAACTTCCCAAAGACACTGATAAATTGCACTAGCAGTTATTGGTTATTTAGTGGGTGATTGTTATCACTGGCATTTGTGGGTCTGTGCATGGATTTGCACAGACACCTGTGCATGGATTTTTACCAAACTTGGCGGAGACATTGCCCTACCTAACTCCCAAAGATCACTGGATTTTGGAATGTCTAGGTCAAATAGGAGTACGAGGGGTAGGAATAGGAGGGGGGTATGGCCAGAAGACAGCCCCATTTCGAGGCATGTATCGTTTAGTATAAAACCACGACCATCAACAAATGAGGCCTTGAATTGTTTGGTACACATTAGCGTATAATAGTTATAGTAATAAATTTTACTGTGCAAATGCATAAATTCATCCAAAGAGAAATAAGTGTGTGTGTGTGTGTGTGTTGTGTTAAAAAAAGAAGTGTACACACCAAGTAACAAAGTGTCATATAAAACAACTTATTTAATAGGAGTAAATTTTAAATGAAATGTTATGCAAAGTACATGTGCACTGTAATACAAAGTGGAAAAACACTGATGCGATGCAGAAATTAAAACATGCAGTACATTTCTCTAAGCAGGAGGTGCTGCTAATGAACTTGAATGAGATGAGTAATGAAACTAAGTGAATCACAACTGAGGCTTTCACTCAGGTGGTTGTCGGCTAAATGCTCCATGCCTTGAAGCGAGGCTTTGTCTGGCCATGCCCCCTTATACTTGCGATGCTTTACTAAACTTCACTGTTGGACGTTCCATGTAAGTGGCAGACCACTTAACGATACACTCCAGACTTTGTGTCCATCTGTCTCTTTATCTGTCATGATGCCTCACCATGATCTTTGTGCAATTAAATTGTTTCTCCACGTCCACTTAGGTCAGAGACATGATATTAGGTTCATATAATAGGTCGTTTGACAGGCTTTCAGAACAAGTGGATTTGGTTGCTATGGTAATCATGGTTGCTAAGGAAACATTGTTTTTAATGTCTCTACAACTACTTCAAATATAATTCATGCGAAAGCTCTTTGGATAGATTTTCAAGCAGAGCGGATGTGGTTGCTGAGGTACACATGCTACTTCTGAGATGTCAGTGATCCTGATCCTTCTGCTCTCCGAATCTTATGATCCATCCTGCTACGGATCTCAAAAGCCTCTTACTTCTGCAGATGTTGTCCATATGATCCTGCAGATGTTCCATATGGAACTAGATGTACATTGTATACAGATACAACACTGGTGATATAAACTCTTTTACTAAAATGATTCAGGACTACAATTACCATTACATTTATAAAATAATCAACTACACTTCGTGGTAAACTATAGTAATGATTTGTGTTTCGGGGCAGTGCTGGCCTGGTGGTAGGGTGCTGGATTACTGATCCCAAGGTCGGGGGTTCAAGTCCCACTATCAGCAGGTTGTCACTGCTGTCCCCCCAGCCAGCTAACTGGGTTATCAAATGCCTTTGTCAAGAGTAGGCTGTATAGCCATGAGCGTGTTTCTGCCCTGCGATGGCCTGGCGAGCTGTCCAGGGTGTACTCTGCCCTCGCTCAGAGTTGGCTGAGATGGGCGCCAGCCTCCCCGCAACACTGATTAGAAATAAGCAGTTCAGAAAGTGAATGAATGAATGATTTGTATTTTAATCTGGCTTAACCCAAATGCAAATTGGTTTCCCTTTTATGTCTGGTTCCTCTTAAGGTTTCTTCCTCATGTCCTCTGAGGGTATTTTTTTTGCCACCACTGCAACAGGCTTGCTCATTAGAGATGTAGAGGATTTATAGAGAAATGTTTGAAAGTACAAGTTTAAATCCTTTACCGAATGTGTTTTACTATGTAAAGCTGCTTCTAGTTTGGCCATCACCACTAACAGACATGCCATTATTATGGAACACTATTAAGAAACCATGTACTTTCAAATGAGACAGTTACTTTTGACACTGAGTAACCTTTAAAGATCAAACCCCAGCATTCTTGCAAAAATTATTTTTGGTAATTTGGTTGTGTTCGTGCTCTACAAAACATTACATCGTGCACATGGGTAATTAAAACCAGTACACATGTAGGACCCATTTGCTACATTATCCAAGCTGCATGGTGGAGGTACCTTACACTCTATGAGTGCCTTATTAGTTTTTTCTGATACCAAAGAGAGATGGGTTTCCACAAATTCATAAATTCACCCGTTGGATAAAATAATTTACACACATAATTGCTGTTCTCAAAATCACTTTTAGGCATAATAGCTCACAAAAATAAATAAATAAATAAATAAATATCACAGTGATCTGAGTTTTTCAGCCTTATTTTTATTTTGCAGAGCTGTAAATCCAGATACAATGAATCTCGTAATCGACTGTGGATTTTCAGGCACAATATCAACTTTCTTAAATGTTTCGGGTGAATTGTGCTTTGGTGCTTTTGTCAGTCTTTGTCCTGACTTGAGCTAGGCTGTTGCATACTGAACGGTTCCTACTTGTATTCAATCCATGATCGCCTTACCAGTGTATTGTGTACTATGTATTAAGTAGAACAGTGGAATAAACACACAGTGGGGTATTTGATTTCATTTCTGGATTCTTTGGACAGATAATCTTTTTCCTTTACTACAAGCTATTGTCCTGAGTATTCAGAGAATACACTGAAATTCTTGAGCCAGAGTTTTCCATAACACCCATTTTGATGCTACAACCTGAGCCATCAGTTGCAATAGCAGTTTTTAAAGTTGGGGTCCTTGAGAGTTCTTGGGGATTATTATTGGTGTCATTAGGATAACTTTAAAAGCCTCTTCTAGCAAGCTGGAGAAAGACTTCAGGCTTCATTGTGCATACACAACTCTGAGAGTATTACAGTATCGATTAATGAACATGCCTAGAAACAAAAACCCAAGCTAATGTTAGCCACTGCATTTACTGCATTACAAAGTTGCTAGGCATAATAATAATAATAATAAGAGGAAGAAAAAGAGGAGGAAGAAGAAGAAGAAGAAGAAGAAGAAGAAAAAGAAGCAAAGCAACAGCAACAATAATAACAATAATGATAATAATACTTATTATTATTATTATTTCTCCTTTCTTCTTCTTCTTCTTATCATCATCATTTTTATTAATAATAATAATAATAATAATGATAATAATAATGATAATAATAATAAAATTAATAATAATAATAATAATAATAATAATAACAATGATAATAATAGGCGGCACAGTGGTTAGCATGTCCGCCTCATAGCAATAAGGTCCTGGGTTCGATTCCCGGGCTTGAACGTTTCTGTGTGGAGTTTGTATGTTCTCCTCGTGCTTGTGTGGGTTTCCTCCAGGTACTCCGGTTTTCTCTTACATTCCAAAAACAAGCACAGTGCTATATTGGCTATAGGCTAATTGGCTGTTCCAAATCACCCATATTTGTGAGAGTGAGTGTGAATGAAAGCCCTGTGATGGCCCGGCGAGCTGTCCAGGGTGTACCCTGTCCTCGCCCAAAGTTGGCTGAGATGGGTGCTAGCCTTCCGCCGACCCTAATTAGGAAAATTAAAGCGGCTTAGAAAATGAATGAATAAATAATAATAATAATAATAATGATAATACTAATAATAATTATAATAATAATGTTGTTAATATTATTACACAAATGGCAACCTATTATGATCAGAAACTCCAACTTGGGTAAGCAGGAATGTGTGAGGGGAGCAGTTCTTGTGCCGTTAATCCAGATGATGTTGGTCATAAGACACACACTGCCTCCTCGTCATTTCCCCAAATTCGGTCCATGCGGTAAACCAAGAAGAACTTGGCCAGCTGAATAGCATGGTTTGGTACCACTGGGTTCAGCCATGTCTCAGGGAAGCAGTGGAGGTTGCAGTCTTGAATGTCTCTTTGGAACTTAACTCTGGCCCTGAGATGATCAAGCTTGTTCTCAAGAGACTGTACATAGGCTAGCAGGATGATAGGCTGGGCAGCATGTTGTGCATCAAGTCTTAGTCTGCTCCTGATTCCAGCTTCATGAGCTTAAGATGCTCATTTTGATGTGTTGTTATGCAGGTTGTTGCAATGTTGCTGTGTTGTAGCACTGACCTGTACATGAAAAAAAACACAAAAAACAAAAAAAAAAAAACACCACGCAGTTTTAAAATGGAATACATCACAATGCTCACAGCCCTGAGTGCAATAAACTGCCAAGCACTGCCATATCAATAATGGGTTTCGGTTCTCAGTTACTGGATTTCCAAGAAGTGTGGAAGTCCCTTTTCACTTGTGCTTGGTGTAAGTGAATAACCCAGGGGGGAAGGGAAGTGATAATTAGGTGTTAAGGAATGATCTAATAATGATAAAATGGTAATATGAAGTAATGAGGAGGAATTAAGATGAGCAGATGTATGCTAATAAGAAGATTGATATTAGAGGACATTTCAGTCATTGTTACTTGTCCTTGGTAAGTGCAATAATGTCATCCACTCTATATAAATATTACTAAGGCTTTGTTTTCAATGTGGCCGGCCTGGTGGCACAATGGTTAGCACGTCTGCCTTACAGCAAGAAGGCCTGGGTTCGATTCCCCGACTCGGGGCGTTTCTCTGTGGAGTTTGCATGTTCTCCCTGTGCTTGCGTGGGCTTCCTCTAGATACTCCGGTTTTCTCCCACAGTCCAAAAACATGCACCGTAGGCTAATTGGCTTTTCCAAATAACCCCTAGGTGTGAGTGTGAGTGTGAATGGTTGTATGTGTGTACCGTGCCTTCACCCAGCATCAGCTAAGATGGGTGCCAGCCTTCCCCACGACCCTAATTAGGATTAAGTGGCTTAGAAAATGACTGAATGAACGAATGTTTTCAATGCACTTTAACACTTTAACAGTAATGCCACAGTGATTTTAACACCTACAACACATACCGCCGCACTATTGGTAGGAAGTGCGTTAACGAAATCACCAAAATAGGAAGTGAAGAACTTGTGGTGCTACAGTGACAATGAAAGTGTGGTACATATTGCTCATAACATTCAGCATGTGCCTGTTGAAAACGGCAAATTCTGTTCATTTCAATGTAGAGGCTAGAGGAGTGAATGCATTCATTCCATCACAGCTTTAATGCTAAGCAGGGATTACTCAGTATAAAAGAGACATTTGTAGAGTATCATAGCTTTTCTGCCAGAAGCATGTCAATAGACAAGCAACAGCAATCTCAAAATTTCAAAAAAAGTTATCCTTTTCTTGTTTGCTGAGATCGGTTTTAAAAGTTCCGTTTTCTGGATGATTTAAGGTGCTGTCAGGATAGTCAGTTTAAAAATACATTCTATATTTCTGAAAGCTTCCATACATTTTCAAGTTTATTGTCAATCATTTCCGAACCACATCATCCTACTAGGATTAAGTCCTTCTTGGGTACCACACCCTGAACAGCTCACCACTCCATCACAGGGCCAATACACATAGACAACCATTCATAATCACACCTAGGAGCAATTTGGAACAGCCAATTAGCCTACTGTGACTGTGGGAGGAAACCAGAGAACCAGGAGAAAACCCCCACAAGCGCATGGAGAACATGCACACTTCGCACAGAAATGCCTTTGCCAAGCCCGGGACTTGAACCTGGACCTTCTTGATGTGAAGTGGACATGCTAACTACTATGCCTCCGTGAGACCCTGTTTATTTTCATCAGTCTAATATCTCCAAATTATTTGAATGTGCATAGATGACCTGCACTATAAATGGGTAGCAAGACCTCAATGCCTTCCTGTTCTGTTCATGATTGTGGGTTGTTTTGCTCTTCTGTAAAATGTCCCAGCGTTCTTATTTTGCCAGCACACTGTGTGCTGAGCAGAACATCCAGAACATCAGATTTTTAAAGGCTTTTTGGTTTCTGTCTGTTATTATGGGTAAACACTTCCTAACTGTACAATTTCAGCTTACATTTCAGTAATGATGATGCACGCCTCGAAATTTCTAAACACCACTGTCATTTTCCACTGAGAGTGTTCCATAGGCCCCCTGCAGGTTTGCTTGAAGGGAAAGTCCCCTTATATCATTTTGGTAACGAGTATCTCAAGGAAAATTTGTCAATTTTCTGAATTCAGAAATGGAAATAGATGTTGCTTTTTGACTGGGGGAGATTTCGGCATTGGCTGAGAGACAGATGGACTGAAACACATTCAGGCAAAGAGCGAATGTCATTCTTGTCAGTCCTCTGCTGGGAATGCTGGGATTGGATGCTTGTCCTTGTGATCATTGATCCCTGAAGTTCAATAAAGGCCTCATGGGACCTAAAAACTACAAAATGACTTCTTTTGAGCACAGAACACTCTGTCTTAGTCTACCACTGGACTCTGCATGGCACCTCTCTGCACTTCAAGGTGCCCTGGGGGAGAGCAGGATGACACCGTATTATTATACCCCTCAAAACTCCATTTTACATTACATATGCACTGCAGTCAGGTGCACAGCTGGATTGGGATTAGACTGTAGCCCTTCCATATGGATTAGCAAAGCAACTCAGAAAATCTATTTAAGCAAAAAGGGAGAAGATGAGTCATTAAAGTGGACACACACACACACACACACACGCATATACACATAAAGGGATAAGCAATACTGGGAAACTGAAGGCACAACTATATTGGGTGAAAGATACAAACAAATGCAGCTGAATACACTAAAAATAACTTACCTGAACACACAGGAAACATTCACTCATTATGTGGCTGCTTAAGAGCAGACACATATTACTATTAACCCTAGAAAAATGGGGCTTTTATGTTCTTTTTCTTTTTATTATTTTTCTCATGTCGCACCTAATGCAAAGTGCGACAATCTCAAAACATGTGTCTTGACTCCTCGCCAAGAAGCCATACTTTCACATAGAAACTTGGTTGAACTTTTAAAATGTAGACACTGAAGTTGACATTTCAATGGTCAAAATGGCTTTTTGCTACCTTTCACAGGTTTTTCTTAATCTTTGTTAAAGTGTCAAGGATTTCTGAGTTAGTTTATGTATTTATAATGGATGTCTATTGCGTGGAATCTTCTGGGGTAAAGTGCGTGATGTCATCATAGAGTGTGAGAAAAGAGAAGATTATCTTGGGGAAAGCTTTTTTAACTTGCTCCGACTCCCATAATTTTCAATCTGCATCAATAAAATTTTACATTAAAACAGAGGAAAGTGTATGCTGGTTCTGACCATGTCTCCCCTCATTTGGGATTGTTTTCATGACGCGGCCCTCATTCCAAATTAATTGAATAGCCGTGGTATAGAGCTTGGCTTAAACCCCACAATAATGGTTACAGTTGAAGCATATATGCTTTGATTCTTGGACTTATCACCACCTGTTTTGCCACAGCTACTTAGAAACCTGTGCAAATTGTGATAAATTTTTCTGTTTTCTAGAGTGTTCTACAGTTCAGCATGCCAGTTTTCACGTATTTTCCTGCAGAAGTTGCAGACACATCTCAAAATATCTTCAGGAATATTATTAGTTCATTTTCTAAGCCGCTTAATTAGTGTCACGGTGTGGCTGGCGACCATCTCAGCCAGCTCTGGGTGAAGGAGCGGTACACCCTGAACTGCTTGTCAGGCCACTACAGGGCCAACACATGCAACCATTTTCACCCACTCTCAGACCTAGGGGCAAATTGGAACCACAAATCATTCTACTGTGCATGTTTTTGGACTGTTGGAGGAAACCAGAGTACCCGGTGGAAACCCATGCAAACACAGGGAGAACATGCAAATGCCACACAGCCCGGGAAATGAACCCGGGAACTTCTTGCCGTGATGCAGACGTGCTATCCACTGCGCCACCGTGCCGCCTCACAGAACACAAAAATAACATATAACAACAAATATGTGTATGAACTCTACCAAAGCATAATGGGTCTCTAAAGATGGTTAGACCTTAGAGAAGATTTCCTTCACCAGCGTATGATAAACAGCTGTCAGTAAACCAGCAAAATGACATACTGAAAGATAACAAGTTGAACCTGAGCTGGAATGCATAAATAGTATTTTCAGCCTAGCAGATATTGTCACCACTTGACACTTTAGACAGCTGAGTTCTACCCTTCTATTGTCAAATGTGGGAAAGAACAAGGATTTTTGTCTGTCTCAGCATGCCCACAGAGTTCAGAATGTATCAGTTCAGTAATTTGAGATGGGTCAAATGACTTCAATATATGAATAAATAAATGCCTTCAGAGGAAGACTACCAGTAGTAATATTCTGCATATACCTCCAGTTAAACATCTGGACAACCTAGACCTGCCATAACATTAAAACCACTTATAACGAATGAATAATATATATGATCTTGTTATAATGGCAAGCAGTGGTATATATTAACCAGCAAGTGAACAGAAATTCTTAAAGGTGTAAGGATCTGAGTAAATTTGACATGGGCCAAATTATGATGGCTAGAGGACTGGGTCAGAACATACTGGGGAAAAAAAAAAAAAAAAAAAAAAAAAGTCTTGTGGTGTCTTCCCAGTATGCAGTGATATTACATGTCAAAAGTTGTCCAATGAAGGACAAATAGTGAACCGACAACAAGGTCATGGATGCCCAAATCTCATTTCACCAAATGAGGAGTGAAAACCTGTCCTTGTGGTCCATTCCCACAGAAGAGCTAGTGTAGAACAAAATGTTAACCCTGGCTATAATAATCATCTTGCTGCATATGGGCTGTGTAGCTGCATATGACCCCGTCCAACATGAAAGCCCTGACAATGGGAGAATTGGAAAAAGTGGCCTTGTTTGATAAATCACATTTTCTTTTATGTCATGTGGCCAGTCAGGTGTATGCGTCACTTATTTGGTTCAGTACAAGGATGCATTATGAAAACATTCACTATGAGAAGGCAAGCTGACAGAGTCATTGTAATTCTTTAGGCAATGCTCTTCATGTGGATGTTTTTTTGACATGTACTACCTATCTAAACTGCCAACTACACCCTTCATGGCAACAGTATTCCCTGATGGTGATGGCCTCATTCAGCAGGATAATGCACCCTGGCACACTGCAAAGTGTGACAAAGGGTTCAAGGTGTTTACTTGGCCTCCCAATTCCCCAGATCCCAAGCTCATCAAGAATCTGTGGGATGTGCTGGGCAAACAAGTCTGATCCATGGAGACCCCACCTCTCAACTTAAAGGACTTAAGGGATCAGCCACTAACGGTGTGTTGTCAAAGGACCTTCGGAGGTCTTGTGGAGTGCCTCTGTGGTCAGAGTTTCTTCTTGGCACATGGAGATCTACACTATATTAGTCAAATAATTTTAATGTTATGGCTGATCAAAATTTTTCTGTGTAATATGAATGTAAATACTGATGTTAATACATCTGTATTAATTCATTTCTTTTTAGATAGTTCTTACTTATAAATAAATTGTCACCTCAAAGAAGTAGTTTCTAATTTTAAATTCAATGGAAAATTCAGTGTTTTATACAGGAGTCTGGCCTATTTATGAGCCACCTGGGTGAAGCGTCATCATGAAACCAATGTAGATGTTGCTAGCAGTGTATAGAGCTCCATCAAGGATATTAGGAATTTGGCATATTTCACATTTTTGTCTTGTTTAAACACCAAATAGTAATATAAGGTCCAGTATTGAATGACAGCATGTACACTCCCAACACCCAATCGACTCTTAAGCAACACATAACATTACCACTCTGCTTTCAAAAATTAGGGGGAAAACTTTAATTTTTATTTAAATTAGTCATGTTTAAACCCTTCAATTCCTGGGCTCGGGGTATTTCTGTGTGGAGTTTGTATGTTCTCCCTGTGCTTGTGAGGGTTTCCTCTGGGTA
Source organism: Neosilurus mollespiculum (assembly GCA_030014195.1). Classification (NCBI taxonomy): domain Eukaryota; kingdom Metazoa; phylum Chordata; class Actinopteri; order Siluriformes; family Plotosidae; genus Neosilurus; species Neosilurus mollespiculum. The sequence continues at coordinate 3,766,714 of JAQMYF010000022.1, forward strand.
CTCTGGTTTCCTCCTACAGTCCAAGAACAAGCACAGTAGGCTAATTTGCTGTTCCAAATTGCCCCTAGGTGTGAGAGTGAGTGTGAATGTGAAGGTTTGTGTGTGTGTTTGAAAGGTCTGTTGAGTGTTCAGGGTGTACACCGCCTCCACCCAGAGTCGGCTATGCTAGGCGCCAGCCTCCCCCGAATCTAATTAGGATTAAGCAGCTTAGAAAATGAATAAATGAATGGATTTTTAATCCCATATTTTTAAGTATTTTTTAAGCTTACTCAGGGGTAGATGTTTTTTTTTTCATGGAAATGTAATTTAGTAGGTCTATATGCCATACAATGTGCCAATCTCTAAACATGTTTACTCTATGCTACTCTCAGTGTTTCAGTGTACAAACCAATGTCAAAACGTATTTTACTGCAGTAAATTACAAAGCATGTGAGATAGGGTCACGTCAGAGAACTCTTCACTCGAGATGCCCGATCAATAGGGACCATTCATTACCCCAGGTGCTGCAGTAAGCTTTGAAAAATAAGCTCATATCAATAGCTGTGTGCTCGACCAAGAGTGAACAAAGATTGAGTAAACAACATGAGAAATCACCTCATTTCTCCAAAATCTTCCCACATCCAAAAGGATCCTCTATTGATTTAAGAGGTACTTGTTTTTCAATTAGCATATGGATTTCATTGCCAACCCAGAGTTACCAGTGTTATAGCTCATGTATACAACTTCGATGAATATCTGATTAGAATGGTCAGATATTGCTGTATCAAGACCAAGTGTCCGTGCACAGGACAAGGTCACAAGCGTCTCTGAGATGCACAAATCCAATCTGTTTAACCTTGGACAAAATAAATAATAAACAATAACAGTTCTATCACTTCCAGCAGGGAGAGTGGATCTTGCACATGGGATAAGACCTACGTACAAATATTTGTGTTCCTGTTCATGATTTAAGGTTTTGTTTTGGTCTAAGCATACAGAGGATTTATACTTGATACTTACTCTCACTCACTCATTTGCCAAAACCACTTAATCCTGTTACGGTCACAGGGAGGATAGAGCCTATCTTAGCCAACACTGGGTGAAGGCATGGTATACCCTGAATAGCTCGCTAGACCATCGCAGGGCCAACACACAGGCACACACACACACACACAAAACCATTCACACTCACATACACACCTCAGGGCAATTTGAAACAGCCAATTAGCCTAATGCGCTTGTTTTTGGACTTGTCGGAGGAAACATGAGTAACCACAGGAAACCCACACAAACATGAGGAGAGTATGCAAATACCACATAAAAGCCCCCTAGCCTGGGACTTGAACCCAGGACCAGGACGTGCTAACCACTATGCCACCGTGCGGCCTTCATACATAACATCAATTCAAAATATTGAGTGAGGCTTCAACCTGGTTCTGTAGTGAAAACAATTACAGGAAATGTATTTAAAACAGGAAATATCGCTTAAAATACAGGGGTAACATAAAAATAAAAAGAGGTCTTACGGAAACTATACTCAGTAGATTAGGTATTGAGTTTGATTAATTAAACATGTAATCAGACAAGAACTATCAAGCAACTTGAAATATATTCAAAATTAGATCATCAGTCAGTGCATGTGGTGGAAACAAAGACTGCATTCAACATAGAACACAAAATCTGAGTTATATTAAAGCTGTAGATCTCTATCTTTGTGTGTGTGTTTTTTAACTGTTTAATCAGATCTTGGATGGGTAAGCAAGCCCCCCTTGAATTTCTGTAGATGTGTACTGATTCAGTAGAAAAGTTACTTTGACAAAGGCTGTAATCTTTTTCTGTCACTCAGTACCATGACTGCTTTTCTTCCCTGAGAATTTTGGACAGTCCCTCTTATTCCCCACTGTGATTTTTGGATTTGCCTAAAGGCTTTTTACTGATGTGAAATATTTCATAATTGCTGGTGCATCTCTGTGCTTTGCTGGAAGGAGACTTCTGTTCGTCTGCCCTGCTGAATTATGTATTTGCCAAGATCAATATGGAGAAGTGAAAATTGACATGTATGCGAGGTTTTCTCTAATGTTGTATGCGTGATTGTCTTTAAAGAGACTCTGAGAGGTCTACTGTGTGTTATTACTGACTAATTTAAACAGGTGAGCTGCAGATAAAAGGCAAAACTCTAATGTGCCGCTCTGAAATGGAACTTCAAAGGAAAATGCAAATTTAAGCACACGTTAATGGCTGGCGATAATGCCTTAATGGAGGTGAATTTCTAAAATTTATAAATTTTTCTCTGCTTGAAGCATTGAGAAATAATAAAGTTGAAAATGGTGAGGTTTTTCATTTTTTTTATTTTGGACAGACAATGATTCATTGATAGCATGAGTACGTGTTGTGTTGCATCAAAGGGTTTTCTTGACTTCAAATTACTTTACAATTAAACTGAAGTAGCACCAATAGACCAAGGACTACACATTATGTGGGATCATTTCAAGCAGTTTTTATTTTGTCTTAAAACATGGAATTTTTGTAATCCGTTTAAGGTTACATTGATTAAATCCTGCTGTGTATTTATCCAAAATAGAGGGGGTTGTGTACAAAGAGAAAACTATATAAAAGACATGAGAAAACACATAATACTTTCTTCCAGTAGACAGAATAAAACCAAGACAGTCTCATTAAACTTTCAGAAGGCACTGTACATAAATCTATGTTCACAATTATTTTTTAGGTATTCTCACAGTTGTATGGCAGTAGGAACCCAGAAACACCCTCAAAGTAGGGCTTCAAGTTGAATGCGGCTTCACTCAAGGCTTCATGTTGTCTGAAAGACTTTTTTCTTGTTACTTTTGTTTTTTTTCTTTTGTATTATGGCATATTTAACAATTATGTGCTGAAGGTGAAGCGGATGTTGCTGAATAGTCTATTCTATTCAGCGACATCTCCTGAGCCTCAGTTGGATAATTGTTTTAGTATATACTAGACGGAGCATAAAAAATAAAGTAAATCAAGAACTTTATAGTTATTTTTACGTAAGCTATTTTAAGCATGGCAAAGCTTTCTACACTTTGCAAGCAGACCATGAGTGTGTTAGGTTACAATGTGTTTTTAAACTAATTCAGAGTTTTAGTATATTCTATGCAGTGACAAAAGATTTTTTTTATCTATTTTTCTCTGATATATATTTAAACCAAAAGAGAGCCAGGTGAGCTCCAAGTGCTCTCATGTAGATTTTACTATATACTATACAGAAACATAAGAAACAGAAGAAACACCCTCTGTAATCAGAATCAGAATCAGAATACTTTATTAATCCCGGAGAAAATTGTATAAAGCGTGTGGTGTGTAGATGCTGCGCTGCGGTCCCAACTCTCCATGGAAGTAAAGGTTCAGCAGCGATAAATAGTACAGATACTCTCTCAACTCACATATTAAGAGGGCAGCTACTTATGAACAATAAAATATTAAGTACAAGGAAAAAAAGTTAAAGTAAGTAAGAAAAAAAAGAGATAAAAGTACGGGAAGGGCAGTTTTAGTATATACTACATGAAAACACAAGAAAAGCAAACAAAAATCACATTTTTATGGTTCATTTTTACATTTGTAAGGTGTGATGATGCCTGCTCCATGTGACCATGACAAATTGTGGTTACGTTTGCTCAGTCATGCACACCGAATTAGAGTGATTTTAGTCCATTCCTCAATACAGATCTGTTTCAATTCTGTGATGTTGGTAGATTTCCTCACATGAACTACTTACCCAACATTTCTTTAGGATTAACATCAAGACTTTGACTTTCCTATTTCTAAACATTACATTTCTTCTTCTTTAACTATGCTTTGGTAATATGACTTATGTCTTAAGGTCATTGTTTTGCTTAATGACCCACTTTTTCTTGAGATTCAGTTCACAGACAGATGTCCTGGCATTTTCCTCTAGAATTCATTGTCTTGAATTCATTGGAATTCATTGTCCTTGCACAGCTGCTGCAAAACAGGCCCAAACCATGAAACTTTGGCTTGTTCATGTGATGTTTTGGGAGCACACTGGCGTTCTACTTGCAACTCTGCCATGCAGGCCGCCTTTCTTCAGTTTTCTCCTGAATGTGGATTTAAGAACATTAACATTAGCCAATATGAGAGAGGACTATATTTCCTTAAAATTTAGCAAGGGTTACTTCAAGACCTCCCGGACTATTGTTAACATTGCTCCTGGACTTATCATTGTTGGTTGACCATTCCTGGAGAGGGTGACTATGGTCTGGATTTTCCTTTATCTCTCTGGGTTGACCCCGGGGTCTCTTCCCGGTTGGACATGCCCAAAACACCACACCAGGGAAGCGTTCGGGAGGCATTCTAATCAGATGCCCGAGCCACCTCAACTGG
>JAQMYF010000022.1:3834343-3847721 GCA_030014195.1 Neosilurus mollespiculum
CCCGACAACATAGCTCCCAGGATCATTAGGACACTCAAACCCCTCCACCACGATAAGGTGGCGATTCGAGGAGGGGTCTTTCTAACTGTTCACATAATGCGATCTTTCTAACTGTTCACATAAAACTTCGGGTTAATCGCTTGCAAGCTTAAGATACAGCTGCGTGTCATCAGCATAGCAGATATATGTAACATTATGGCTGGAAATAAGGTCTCCAAGGGGGCCCATGTACAAGTTGAACAACACCGGTCCTAAGAGCGACCCCTGCAGAACACCCCAAACAAGTTGCAGGGGGCTGATGAAGATGTAGGCAATGATACACTTTGGGTGCTGTCCTGTAAATATGAACAAAACCATTTGTGTGCAACACCATATCGACACTCCAGCCTTTGCAGTAGTATCTCATGGTCAATAGTGTCAAAAGCAGCACTGAGGTCAAGCATCACAAATGCCACCTCAGTGCCTCTATACAAGGCCAAGAGAATGTCATTATACACCTTGAGCATTGCCATTTCGGTTGAATGGAAAGGACGATAGGCAGACTGCATTATATCGAGAAGGTAGTTTTCTGATAAATAGGACTGGAGTTGATTAGCGACTGCTCGTTCTGGACATTTTGAAGTCAAATTGGACACTGGGCGATAATTAGCCAAGGTTTGAAGTGGTCAGGTACCACACCAGTACACAACGACTGATTAATAATTGCAATAACTATAGGCAGTACATAATCAACACAGGATTTGAACATCCAAGCTGGAATTGGATCAGATTTTGATGACTTGCAAGGAGAGTTCATGATGAATTTTCTGAGCTCTTCTGTGGTGACAGGGCTTCATAGAGTGAATAGAGTTGAATGACAAACTTTATCAGTCTGTGTGAGACTAGGTGTATCCAGTTGTGCATCCAATAAACGACAAATTTTACAAATTTTGTCGATAAAAAGAACTTATTGAAGTCGTCTGCATTGCAATTCTCAGGTAAGTTCGATTTTTCTGCACATCCAGAAGCTTCACTGATGAAGTGAAACAGACTTTTCTGATCACAATCTTCAATTTTGTTCAAATAGTACTCAGACTTAGCTTGTTCCAATGTGTATAAATACAATTTACTTGTTTCTTGGAAAATCTGATGATGAACTTCAAGCTGAGTTCTCCAAGTTCTCTCAGATTTTCTTTTAGCTGTTCTCAATTCATAGATTTTTTCAGAATACCAAGCAGATTGTAATAGTTTTGGTCTTCATTGGTGCATGAGCATTTTATCATAGTCACTGGCCAGTGTTTGAGATGTCAGGTCGATTTTACTCATGGAGTGACGTACATCCTGTTTGAAAGGTTCAAGATGCAGTTTATGCGAGTAGCGTTTGCTAATCTGCTTTTTCACTGGAGGGAGTTTCTGAATGGAAATATCAAACATGACAGCCATATGATCCAATGCCATATCATGATGAATACCAATGTTATTTACAATGTCTTCAGCATCTCGGCTAATGATCAGGTCAAGCGTATGACCACGAGCGTGTGCTGGACAAATGAAGTGTTGCTTAAGCTGAACTGAGGACAAAAGTGTCATAAATTTCTCAGTATTCTGCGACAACATGTTGTCAACATCAAAGTTGGATAGCATAATGGTTTTACCTGGTGAGGGAATCAACATTTCAAAAGAAATGACATCTCCTCAAAGAACAGTGATGGTGGACCTGGAAAGTGGTGGTCTGTAGACAAGTACAACCTTGACGACTGTGGCACCAGCGGAATCTCCATATGTTCAAATGAGCAGAACTTCACAGACTTGTTAAGTTTGCATTTTAAGGAGTCACGTACAATTACAGCTACTCCACCACCACGTGACTTACGAGGCACAGAAATGACTTTATATCCTTTAATTTATGTATAGTCGAAAGTTCGCCTATAACACTTTTATCAATATCACGGCCAGTCATCCAGGTTTCCTTTATTCCTATGAAATCACACTCATGATGAATGATAAAATCTGATAATGCAGTTACTTTCTGCATCAAAGACCTGGCATTCCATAAGCACATAAGAAAAACTTCAGTTAAGTGTTCAGTTTAAAATTATCTGTGACACAATAACAAGATTCGTGAAATTAACAGTTCTATGATTTCAAAGGTGAAAGTTATTAGTGATATGTACCTTAATAGGCCGTTGTTGTAGGCATCCTGCATGAAAACCCCTGACAGTAGGACTCACAGTGTTAATTCCAAAGTCCTTAATGAGGGAGAACGTTGTTTTCCGTAGCAGTTCATTCACCATTGACCTCCTGATATAAAACAATTGATCTCTTGTATAGATCATTGCTAATGTGTGTAAAACACTGTTTGGGTGGTCACAACTGGCATTGTATCCAAACAAACAAACAGAGTATATCCTAATAAAATCCTAGTTTTGCCGGAGCTTAAGAAAATGCTGCAATGAGCGCATTCACTGCCGGGTTTTCATTTTTCATAAAATTGAAAGGTGTCGCAAATTTATTTATTGATTTTATTTTTTGCATAGCATGAATGAACTTCAAACCATATGGAATGGTTTAGTGAAGAAATTAAATTGATTAAAATTATTTGAGTGAAGAAATAAAAAAATATGTGAACACTATGCCTAAAAGGTTAAATACTGTAATCAAAGTAAAGGGTGGCCACACTAAATATTGACTTTTTTTTTCAAAAAAGAGACTGTTATTTTTGTTATTACTATAACAACAGTATATATTAATAACAAAAATAACAGTCTCTTTTTTTGAGAAAAAAAGTGTATTTTTTTATTTCTTTTGTATTTTTTAATTTCTTCACTTGCTAAACCATTCCATATGGTTTGAAGTTCATTCATGCTATGCAAAGTCAAAAAAATAAAATTTATGACACTTTTCAAAAATTGGTATTTTGAGTGTTTTTGTTGATTAGCCATACTTTCACCTCAATTTACTTGTTGAAATAATTTTTTTTGGTTCTCATTGCCTACAGTAACATTGTTTAATACATTTTTCCAAAAAATTGTACAGAAGTAATTTTTTACTTATTTTTATTAGAAGCTGTTTAAGATAAAAGTGGTGGTGTATAATCTTCACTGCACACTACTGTAAGTGACTATAAAAAGACTATACTGGGCAATTTTATCCCGTGGATTTCTAGCAGGGGCTAAACCGATGTGGATCAAATAAACAAGCAGCAAGCAACATTTTAGGTGATAAAACTCCCCGCATACTAAAGGCTCTTAACGTTTACTGGTTACTTTTGGTGCGGAGCTGCTCCCATCTGTTGTCATCCTTTGAGTTTTTATGAAGGAATTCTGTAGGAACAGCATCCGGTTTTAGAGATAAAAGCTTGGGCTTCATGCCAAGTAGTTCTGCCTGGAGGTCATGGCGATAGCAGGTTGGGTTGAAGTGGTCATCACAGACTACTGAATAGCATCTGAAAGGAAAAGTTTTCAGAATACGGCCTGTGCGGATGTTATGTTACGTTTTCTGTGGTTTCTGCGCTTGTTGTGTGTGCAGCCATATGCTTTGTACTCCACCATTTTCCTGCCGACACAGCTCAGCACTGGCCAATAATATGTTTGCTGCACGCACACCAGCCAATAAGACAAAACAACGAGTTTGCATCACTACCAGGGCTGGAACAGCCAATGAAGAAGGCAACATGCCTAGTAGTTGTAGAGGTGTGGAAGCACACAAGAAGCAAGGACTGACGTTGTCTGACAGGACCGCTGATATCATACATGATCATTTTAAACAGCTAGTAATACAAATTTACAATAGGTACCCTTTAAGTCTTCGATTTTGGGCTGTTTGAGCTGGCTGGACCCACAAGGTTTTTTTGCCCTGTGTGGTTTATTTATTTTTTTCCCCCACTGCCTTCTTCATGCACAGTGGTATCTCTGCCCAGCCTAGTCTGCCTCCCACCACACTGAGCATGGAGCTTTCAGGAAACCACTCAGAGCAGAGTAGGCACAAAGAGCGGAAAGAACATAAATGGGAGGAGGAAGACAAACCAGTCGCCTAGAACACACAGTCAAAATCAGTGTTTCAGGGGGAGGGGGTAAGCAACTTCCTGAAGATCGGTTGAGTTTTTGTAAGAGGAATCATACTTTGGTTCTCCTCTGGTGTCCAACATGAAAAATAAAGGTCTGAAAATATGTATAATATCTGACTATAAAGAAATATGTTCTTATTGAAAGATAGGAAAGGCACCTGATAAAATATTAAAGGAAATCTCTTTCTGTAAATGACAATTATAAAGAAATAGCTTGATTTGACTCTAAAGAAAGAAAGTAAAAGAAGAAAATGTTAAATACAATTCATGGTGTTTAATAAATAATAATAATAATTTAAAAAAGCTATTAAAATTAAGGCATGGATTCAAAAAGCTGTAGAGAGTTTGATAAATATATGTAGGTAGAAATAAAAGAGGATCAGTAGGGTTCCAGTAGTGAGGAAGATTTATGACCAGAAAGTACCGTACATCATTTACTGGCATACGTACACTTAGATTACAAACACAGGCTTGATGTTTAGTCACAGAAATGGTTTGGTAGAGAAAGATTTAGCAGTAGTAACAAAACTCACGGTCCTTCAGTAGTACAGCAAACACAAAGAACTATAGTACAAATATATACTGACATGCCTGTATATTATGCATTGGTACAGACGAACATCCAACACATTCCCACACTAAAAATAAAAACTAAATATTCAACACAGTGATGCTTCAGTAGAGTTCAGGTAAAAAAAGAAGAAAGTATATGACATAGGTATACAAAGATACATGGGCTGTATTCAGCATAAGTTCATATTCTCCCATGATGATGTCTAATATTTTTTATTTGTAAAAGTTGTAAAGGGTATAGTTGTATTGTTCATAAGGGGTATTCATCTACCTGCATGGGGAGGGAAGGTAGGGCAGGGTACGCTAGCCTCTTATATATGGGCAGAATTTATATTTGCAGGTCCTAATTGTATCACCAAAACTAACCCTGGGTTTACAGTGGGGCATGATGTCTGAGATCTCCATGATTTGAGACGATCGTGATGAGCATGGGTGTCATGGGACCGAATCGTGATGATCTTGAGGGAACTTGGTGGATTTGTGATGATCGTGGCAAAGTTTTTGACTGTTAAAAATCCTTCATTACACTATTTTTGCGATGTATTACAAATTGATGCTAATCGTGATAGAACGTGGGACTCGTAGTAGAGCTTAACAGACCTTAACAGAGCATAACAGACATTGATGTGTCATCATAGGGATCTTAATAAACTTGGAAACACGATTTTTTCAAGTTTTATCTCTTGGATGCACCCTACCTCCTTTTTATAGCCCAATCGTGCTCCAAGTGCGCTCATAAATCGTGGACCTACCCGTTTTTTGAATCACAGAGATTGCAGACATCATGCCCCAATGTAAACCCAGGGTAACCCATCAAGGCATGAACTCCACAGGACCTCTGAAGGTGTGCTGTGGTATCTGGTACCGGTATACCACATCACATCCTTTAATTCCTGTAGGTTGAAGGTGGGATCTTTATGATTTTGACTTCTTCGTTCAGTACATCCCACAGGGGATTTGGAGGCCAATTTTTCTCAAACAATTCCTGAAGAGGTTTTGCAGTATGGTGGGGTGTATTATCTTGCTGAAAGATTTTACTACCATTTGATGAGCACCACTTCCACGAGCACCACTGTTTTACAGTGTTAATATATATAATACACATATACATAATACATGCAACTGATAGAATTACACTAATTACTGGAGTGAGAGGATGGATCTTGTGACTTAAGATTCATTTCTCTTATTACCATTCAGTTTTACATTCTTATAAATAGAAATACTTTACATTCTGTCAAAATGTATAAAACAGTTTTGAAAGATTTGTGCATATTGCAGTGTTCTCAGTGCACAGATAGTAATGCTTAAGGATTTGGGCTGACAGCTATGAGGAAAAAAAGAAACAGACCCAGGTATGAACTGACTTGTATAGCGTTAAATTTGACATGCATTGAAGGTGTATGATTAAAAACGACAGCACATAGTTGAAAGGATTGTGTATCATAACTTCACTCTGACATTCCTAATCCACCACCTGTCACAGGCCTGAGATTGCCTCTGAATTGTCAGATTAATGGATCCTGTTTTACATCAAATGTTTATACAGAACTATATAAACAACATACTGTACATAACATGTGCAGAAATCGTCAGGGATTAAAGTAGGAGGCAGATCTTAAGGAGAGTAATTGCAGGGACAGCTTAATTGGTGCAAGACAAAGCACATACAGTATATGAACAAAAACAATAACAATTATGTAAATAAGGCAAAACAGGAATATCATGTGAGCTTGACAAGCACAAGGCAAAAAAAAAAAAAAAGCAACAAACGTAAATACATGTCTCAGGAGTAATGAGTTCATGTTTTGCAGGGGCTAATGGGAAATATAGTCCTGTCAGAGCCCACTCATTTATGGCAAGGCTCCAGATATGCTTGCTTTTGGTCTCGAGGGAGTTCTGGGCTGCTGGTTAGTATGACAACCACCGCACAGGCAGACTGGACACAAGAGAACTTGCCTGTGGCTTGCAGGGTCTCCCCTTCATTTTCTGGCTTAGGCTTTGCTTAATGTAAATTCCCATTAGACATAAACATGATTCATGTGCACATGATTTTGTGACCTGGAGGGGCTGATGGGTAATACTTCTAACAAAGGTATGTTACAAAATATAGGACTTTTAAAGTAAGAAAATTAAAAACATTCTGTCTGGAATGTGTTAAGGTTTATTAAATGAAACATTTATTCATTATCTATGTAGAGTTTTTCTTTTTTAATGAATTAAAATACCTAGTCATTGCTTTAACAGCTTTGAAGCTGTGTGATATGTTTTCAGTCACATTTCAGTACATTACAAAATTATATAATAATAATCATCATCCTTGAATAACCATTTGAACATTCATTGGCATAGCTTGGGTAAAACAGATTTACTGCTCATAAAGCAGAATTTAAACAGGTACAAAAAGACATTCAAATAATAATTAGTAAAAATAATTGGTAATTGGTGAAAAAAGAGGGTGGGAACACCAAGGATGAATACACACTCAAAGATATGGACTTGAATATGAAAAAATGTACCATCTAATTTACTTCTGCCAAGGTCACACCACAAAGAGCATATAAAAATATTCATTGGCCTGAAAGAGTTTTTCCACATGGATATACATTGATGAGTGACATGTTTAAATGAAAAGAAAAAAAAAAGCAAACAAAGGACAAAACAAGATGAAGCCATATATAGTGTCAGGGTAAATAGACTGTATGCATTTAAATCGTAAACAGTGTACAGAGGACAGTGGCAGAGTAACTGAAACTCTTGTATTGCAAGTATGTTTTTATAGTTTGTTAAAACATGAGCAAAACTGTAACAGCTGTGTTTATAATGTTATTAATTGTCTGCTCTCTCAGACACATAGCACAATAAATTCGTTGGAACGATATTTTGGCGGCAGTGTTGGCTTGGTGGTTAAGGTTCTGGCTTACTGAACAAAAATCGGGGGTTCAAGTCCCACTATCACTGGGTTGTCCCTTATGGTTGCAACCCTATTGAGGATTAAGCAGTTCAGAAAATGAATAAATGAGACACTTTGAAATTGGTTTTGTGTCATTAATTTTAAATCTGTTTGTCAGCATAATGAGTTGTTTAAAGTCCCATATCCATTATTAGAACCATATCCATTATTATTATTATGAGCAATGAGAAAATAATTTCAAGTATAATGAACATTGATTGGATTTAATGTAAAACGATTGTTTTATCTTTAAGACAATTCTCAAACACGACTTTAACAGTTATATATACATTGTGTTCCAAGTTACTGATGCCATGAGGAATACATCTGAATAATGCAACCTTGTATGTGGGCTGCAATTATTTTTCTTGCCTTGCAAACATGAGCTACATGCACACCCACAGCAGTACTTTCTATGGCTGTAAGTGGAAAAAATTAATGGACCTATCAGAGGATTACAATCAGCTGTGGACTCTTTGTGTTAAACCTGATAAAGAGCCTCCATAGTTGCTAGCTAATGATCTCCCTCATGCCAGTTCTACTGAATGATTTACAGTTATCATCACTGATCATCACTGTACAGGTTTCATCTTCTTGGTCCGCTGAGCCATTTCGTACCTCTTTTCAGCGTTAACCAATTTAATAATTATGTAATTTGCCACAGGACGCACTGCTTAAAAGAAAAGTGGTTGAAGGTTTGCAGCCTGATGATGCAGCCTGGTCAGCTTACACCTAAGTTAGACTAAGTGAACAGATCTAAATAACTGAGTACATTTTTAAATGAAGGTATAGTATTCTACGACTCTTATTTACTAAAGATGTGTGTAGAAACTTGCACAAACTTACTAATGCCTGCCAAATCATCCAGGTTGATTTACTAACAGGCATTAGAGAGAATGCCCCCCAGGCAATTGAGTATTTTTTCACCTCCGGTGTTATTTATTGCTGTGCAGAAATGTTTGTGCACACAAAATAATAAATCAAAAGAGTAGGAATTACATTTACATAAGCTTTATTCCCCTGCCATTGAAAGACAAAATACTGTATCATAATATTAAGGTTTCTTGAATTGATATCCCTGTATTCCACATTACTGAGAACACTGGGCGTCAATCACCAATTCATTCTTACGTACCCTTACATACTTTTCTGGAATTTACCAGTATTATCTGGCTGTTCTTAGCTATGATGCTGTGAAAAAGAACTCTAATGCACATATCGGTGTTAATGTTGTGAAATCGATACTAGTTCTCTTTTTTTTCACTTACTAGAGAAGGCATCTTCAAGGCCAACACATATTTAATAACGGAAACTGATTCTAAGTCATTTTCGGCTATCAAGAGCTTTTCTCACAGAGCTGTGCAACACCTTGAGCCAGCACTGTGTGCCCATACCCTACGCTCCAAACTAGTATCACCAGATTTTCAGGTAATGTCTGCCCTGGGTTTTTTGGCTGCAAGGATATTTCAGAGGGAGCTCAGAGACATGGTGGGTATATATCACAAGTATCAGCCACATCTTCCCTCAAGTCCTGGAAAGTTTCAATCTACTGGCCAGACAATATTTTGAATTTCACTTTCCTGAACACCAAAAGCTTGCTGGTCTAACTAACATTATAGTCACAGCAGACTGTACACTCTCTCCTGATCCATTCCCATACCTCAAAACCATAATCAGTACCACTCAATTAATGGCCCACTCACCTGCAAGTCCCAAAACCATCTGATAAATGCAGTCACCCATTTACCACACTTTTGTTCTTACAGTGATGTGCTTCATTAGGAGATCGGGGATACACAACGTATGTGTTGGGATATAGTATATCAGTTTAATACGATGTGTAAAAATACAGCCAATGGAAAGCTGCTTTACACACTATGAAAGTGCCTAGGACAGCACTTGCAGTTACCAGTATCTGTGTTTGCAGATTTTATTCTTGGGGTCTGATATAAAAACCACTAAGTTATCTCTCTGCTATTTATGCTTCTAAATATAATATTTCATCTGGAATTTACTCCTTGCAGAAGCACTTCAGAAGAAGTAAACTTCTCCCCCCTGTTAGACTCCAGTTCTTGCTTGGATTTGTTGGTTTGCTTTACCATTGTTTCTGTCTTCATTAATATTTGTGTGCGCACATGGCTTTATGTCCTTTTATGGGAATTTAGGGGATGTTCACCTATGTGAATTAGAGCAACTAGAATGCATTTTATAATTTCCAAAGACAATGGAATTCACCACTTCTACAAACACTGATTTGTTCCCACACTGATTTGTTGAACGGCTTAATCAAATTAGGATTGGGAAGGCTGGCGCCCAGCTCAGTCATCACTGGGTGAAGGCGGAGTATACCCTGGAGAGCCCGCCAGTCCAACACATACAGAATCATACACCCTGGGGCAATTTTGAACAGCCAATTAGCCTAATGTGAATGTTTTTGGATTCTGGGAGGAAACTGGACTACCCGGAGAAAACCCATACAAGCATGGAAAGAACATACAGAAACTTCACGCAGAAATGCCTAAGCCTGAGACTCAAACCCGGGACCTTCTTGTTGTGAGGCAAGAGTGCTAACCGCTACACCACCATCAGGTGCAGCTTTTCTTGCAAATTTTTTCAAGAATAAAGTTATGAGAAAACTTGTTTTTTTTAGACATTGAGGCCCATTGCTAGTATTTAACACACTATTTCCCTGGTACAGCTTCATGTTTAATGTTCATTAAGCTTTTCATATTTACCCAGGTTTTACGCCTACAAAGGCAGTAGTATTCAAAAACCTGTGAAAAGGTTTTTTTTTTTTTTTAAACATACCTTATTAACAGAATGCACACTCATGTCTCCCATATTAAATTGTGTATTTACATTTATTCTGAGCAGTTTTTCAATTCATCACCTTTAATCTGTTATACTCTCAGTATAACTTTGCTGTCAGGAACAATTACCACATACCAGAGCCTCCTGCATATATTTTCTATGTAATATAATTCATTCAATTTTTTTAATTTCTCCTGCACATTTAAATTAGTGCTGTTTACTTGGGATCTAGTAAATCAAGGCTTAATCAGGGCACACTCTACATATTCTTTCATTTTGCAAACTGCTTTATTTTTTATTAGGCGGGCAGAGAGGCTAGAGCGACTTCAGGCAAAAACAGGATACATTCTGAACAGCTTGCCCAATCATCACAGGGGCCCACCCAGACAAATAACCACTCACACTGACATTCACACCTGGGGGCAATTGAGAATATCCAAACAGCCTCCAGAAATCTGAGCACCAGGAGGAAACTCACTCAAGCATGGGAGAACATGCGAACTACACACAGAAATGCCCTTGCCAGGCACAGGGCTTTAACCCAGGACATTCTTGCTGTGAGGTGGACACACTAACCACTATGCCCCCATGCCACCCTGTACTTATTCTTCTTGTATAAAACCTGATGATCCATATTAAATCCAATCCATTTGTGTGTCATTTCAATAATAGATGGGATATAAATGATGGAAAATCTGACCTTTTACACGTTGTGGTCAATATCACAAATCTGTTTCGATGTAATTTTTGAACTGGAAATTGTGCAACAGTTTGAATACTGAACCTCAGAATTTCAATGTGGTCTCAGACTTTTAGACCCCCATGTGTAAGTTAGTCTTTGTCTGAAAACATTTACACCACAACGCTAGCTTGCTGTGACCCACCAGACCCCCCATTGGCAAGAATTTTCTGTTAGTCTGCTGAGGACAAAAGAGGGCTATATGGAGTTTTAGTCGCCTCCCCAAGGGTAATTATCGTTAGCCCCTGACATTGTTTACAGAGCAGTGTGTGAGGATATGTACCTTAATTGGTTCATGGGAGAATCTCTCAAAGCACGACAGGGGCATGGTTGTCGGGGTAACAGGGATCAGCAGAAAACAAATGAAGGCAAATCATACAACCTGTGGCACAATCGTGATTGGAATGCAGCCTGTGTGGATAAAATCTGTTTACAAAGTATTATTTTCACTGCATATGCTGTAAAGTGACTCAAAAAAAGTCACTCAAAAAAAAAAAAAAAAACTCAGGCGAGACACAGTTAGGATATTATTTTGTTATTTATAGCAAAATAAAATCCTAACTTTATCTCCCCTGACTTTTTTCTTTCTTTTTCGCACCTTTGCAAATTTTTTAGGGAAATACACAATTGGTCAAAACATTAACATGGCATGCCTCTTAGTGCCAGTGTAACTATGCAAAGAACATTGCATTTCTTTATATAGCTCAACAAACACTCAGTTCTGCCCGGTGCTCCTGGAGAGGGGATGGAAAACTTGAGTGTTGGCATGAGGAATATACAAGATGAAGTGTACAGCAAGCTTCACGATGAGTAACAAAATATTTTTACAGAACTATATATTATATATAAGGCAGTAATAGTAAATGTATTGTGGCAAGCTTTATAGATAAGAGGGATTTCCAATTTCCTCCTACAGAATTAAAGTTTCTCTATGAAAAGATATAGTAGGTTGCCACCTAAACAGATTCAGAAAATAATTGTATATAAGATAAGATAAGATAAGATAAGATAAGTTTATGGTCTCACAATGGGGAAATTCTTGATGCTACAACAGCAAAGTGGATAGATATACAAACAGAGGTAGAAAGGCAATAATAATTTACATAAATAAACAGTAATGGAAGAAAAAATTAGCGGATATAGATATAAACAATAAGTAGGAAACTATGTACATTACACAGATATAGATACATTAGCAGATATAGATATAAACAATAAGTAGGAAACTATATAAATAAGGAACAGTTTAAATATAGATGCATATATACAAGGAACAAAAAGCAGGCAGACGCACAACAACAGTAACACAGTGAGTAGTGGGTAATGAATAATAAATGAATTTGGTCAGATGAATATCAGTTACTGATTATTGCACATTGGAAAAACTCTGAGAATACTGAAAATATTGTAATGTTCACAGTGGTGAGTCCTGATGTGTGGTCTACTGAGAGCACTGCTGGTTGTTGTACAGTCTCACAGCAGCAGGAAGGACCTGTGATAACACTCCTTCAGACACTTGGGATGAAGGAGCCTGTCACTGAAGGAGCTCCACAGTGCTGAGATGGTGTCCTGCATGGGTTGGGAGTTGTTCTCCAGTGATGAGACTCATCCTCTGTTCTCAAACTCCTCTCTCCCACCACCTGCACCTGAGTTGAGGGGGCAGTCCAGCACAGAGCTGGCCTTCTTGATCAGTTTATCCAGTTTCTTCCTGTCAGCGGTGGAGATGCTGTTGCTCCAGCAGACCACTCCAAAGAAAATGGCTGATGCCACCACTGTTCAAAGAAAGTCCTCAGGAGAGCTCCCTGCACTCCAAAAGACCTGAGTCTCCTTAGCAGATAGTCTGCTCTGGCCTCTCTTGTAAAGTGCATTACTTTTTATCATTATGAGTCCAGTCCAGTTTATTGTTCAGGTGAACACCCAGGTACTTATAAGAGTCCACTCTCTCAATGTCCACTCCCTGGATATTCACCAGTCTCAGATGGGGGTGACTGTGCCTGCGGAAATCCACCACCAGCTCCTTGGTTTTCCTCATGTTAATCTGGAGTTGCTTCCATTGGCACCAGTCAACAAAGTCCTGGATCAGTTCTCTGTACTCCCTGGCATCATCATCTGTGATGAGTCCAACAATGGCAGAGTCATCAGAAAACTTCTGTAAATGGCAGGTGGCTGTGTTGTACGTCCTGAAAAGAAAACCAATTAGAGAGAAAAAATTAGCACCCTGGTATAACGACGATACACGCACACTTAAACAGAACAC
>JAQMYF010000022.1:3855432-3890927 GCA_030014195.1 Neosilurus mollespiculum
CCAGGCTCAGGAGGGAAACCCATCCTCATTTGGGTGAAGCCATAAAATACAAACCATATAAGAAAAACTTCATTACACTCCCACCCACTGTATCAGTAACCTGAGCCTTAACCACTGAGTCACCACTGCCACTGTATATAAAGCTATGTGAATCTAATCATTCATATTCTTTCCTACACTATGTGCTGGTCTGAATGATTGCAACCATATTGAGCTTCAAAAATCCAATCATAATGTCCAATAATAAGATTCCACCAAGGACTATTGTGGACTTGTCTATAGATTTTATATATTCAAGGTTTCATTGTCAAGTCATTCAGCTGAATAGCAGCAGATTGCAAGTTTAAGTTTTAATATGAATCAATAAAGCAGCACAAATGGTTACAAGCTGAAAAAGCTCCACTGAGGAAATTTTAAACATACCTTTGCAAATTATTTTCTGGGAAGGCATGTCCAGAATGCATTTCTTTTTTAATTATTGATATATGACAGTATAGAGACATGACGTACAAGAAAGATATACAATATAGGTAACCATATGTGACACAATTCATCACCCAAAAGCTACCTGGCAATCTATTTTCTCTTCCTCTGGCCTAGAGTGTCTTTTCTCTGTTATGTTCTCCAGACATTTCCTCTTCAACATAGACAAGATCATGTTCTTGGTGATGTAATTAATTGTGAACGCTTTTTCATGTGGCTGCCATTGTTTTATCTAGGACATGATACCCAATGTGAATCAAGCACTCCAGTATGAACAGATCTAATAAAATGTCATATCATCATGGTGGCAGAACCGTGACTAAGAGAATCTCATTTTGTAGCATGACTCTCTTCTTTCTGCCATTACATCACTGCACTACTGGAGGGCATTGGCACAGTGCAGTAAACAGCAAAACTCAAAAGCACTGCAGAAAACTGTTTAATGTAATTTTTAAAACATATACACAGTAAAATCAATGTTTACACTAAAGTCTAAAAGTAAATAAAAAGTGATTTTTTTTTTTTTAACATTGTGGAGGATAAAAAACACAATAGCAACTTTATTTGTGGCTTTTAATTTCTAAACCAGGTGGCATTGTGGCATAGTGGTTAGCACATCTGCCTAACATTAAGATGATTCTGCGTTCAAATCCCAGGCTCCGTGAGGGTGTTTCTGTGTGGAGTTGTATGTTGCATGTTTTCCCTTGCTTGTGTGGGTTTTCAATGGGTACTCTGGTTTCCTCCCATGGACCAAAGACATGCACATTAGGCTACCTGGATATTTTTAATTTTGCCACAGTGTGAGTGTGAGTATGAATAGTTGTGCCTGTGTTGCCCTGCGATTCAGCTGTTCAGGGTGTACGCCGTCTTCACCTTGAGTTGGCTGAGATGGGCTCTAGTTTCCCTGTGACCCTAGTGTCACCCCTAAAAATTATTATTACACTGTTGATTAATATTGTAACTCTTAAGCTGCGTTCACACAAAAAGCAACATGCGACACGTGAATCACTGATGTACACCTCGCAAAGGAAGCAAATCACTTCACTACTGATGTCATTAGCTCTTGTTGCCTAGGTAACTCAAACACATGTTTCCCACTTAAAAATCTTTCAGTGAAACTGTGAGCAGCATCGCGCTAGTTCCCTACAGTAGGTCCATGAGAGCTTTTATTATCATTATTTTATATTATTTGAGTTTATTTCAGCTCATATAGGCAGCCGTAGTCTAATGGTTAAAGAGGCGGGTTTAGGACCTAAAGGACCTACAATGTGTGGTGGTGGCAGGAGTGAGCAGCACCTTCACTTCCTCCACCTTCATGGCTGAAGTTCCATTTAGTGAGTCACCTAACCACCAACTGCTCTCCGGGTGCTGCAGTGTGTGGCAGCCCACTGCTCCGAGTGGGTTTTCTCTCTGTTTACATGTGTGTGTGTGAGTGTGTTCACTTTGGATGGGTTAAATGCAGAAGCCAAATTCCCCTTGTTTGATTAATACAGTATATCAAAATGTAAAAAATTAATATTATAGTAATAAATAGCTTATAATCATCATTATTATTATCGCACAGCAAGTACAGAACGAAGCCTGTTGTGCTTCATGAACTATAAAGAGAAAAACATGTATAAATATATACTTACAAGAAATGCGTGGACCCAAGCATGGCACTTCCAGTTATTATCCTCGTAAAATTTCTGTGTGCAGTCATAAAGCACAGGATATTTATACACAGCAATAATGAGCTTCTCTTCCATGTTAATGTGGGCAGATTAAATAAAGTGAATTAAATATAGTATTCCTACAGAAAATGTTTTGGGAAACTCAGTATTTGGCAGCATCTGTCATTCAGTGGTATCCTTCAGCTCTGATTAGTAAGCGCTCTAATCATGTCTCGTGAAAGTTCAACTTAGTTGAGCTCCCTGCCTGCCCACTTTTGATTCTCATTGCTCATTTTGCTGGCAATCATTGAGTTTATATGGTTGCTTGTCGCTTGTCACTTCCTGTATGAATCCGGCTTTGAATCCCTGTCGCCAAAATATTTAAGTGAATATTTAAAAGTACATTTTTCTTTTGTATTTTATTATAATGAGTTTTCCCAACATGCACAGGTGGTGTGGGCACCTTACAGAGATGCCCCCTAGTCATCTCCTGGTACATATGTATAATGCATGTCCCACTGCACAGCAAACTCCAGACAGACAGGACCCAGAAAAGAAATTATATCTCAGAGTTGTCTTGGGAATAAGATGTTGGCCTGGCATAGAAAGGTCTGGGCTGAGCTTCCCATCCGGCTTTCACTACAAGCTCCATCAGGTATGATGGAAGGAAAATAGTAAATGACATACAGTTTAAAATTATATAATACGCTGCCTGGCCAAAGAAAAAAGTCGCACGCTCTAATATATTTTTGGAGAGCCTTCAGCCTTGATCTCAGCATGCAATTTCCATGGCATTGTTTCAACAAACTTAAGCAACATAACATTTATTTCCATCCATGCAGGGTTCATTTCTCACCGACATCTTGAATTGATGAGGGAAAAACTGAACCACTCCATAAAGTCTTCTCCAGAACATCCCGAACACTTTCAATAGGGTTAAGGTCAGGAGCCAATACATATGTGAAAATGATTCCTCATGCTCCCTGAACCACTCCCCATATAGATGGCATCAGGGAAGAAAAAGTCCATCGATGTGATAACCTGCTTATTCAGTACATTCAGCTCATCAACTGATTTCATTTTATTGCCACATTAATGCTGCTGATCCTCAATCTGATCAACTGGAGCAACAATGGACATTACATGCTGTGATCAAGACTAAAGACTCTCTATGAAAATATCCGAGCGAGCAACTTTTTTTCAGCCAGGCAGTGTATTGTGAATACAGATAAAGCGTGGCATGGTGGTGTAGTAGTTAGCATGTCTGCCTGACAGCAAGAAGATCCTGGGTTCAAGTCCTGAGCTCAGATGTTCCTATGTGGAGTTTGCATGTTCTTCCTCTGCTTATGTGTTTCCTCCGGTTTCTTTGGTTTCCTCACGCGATCCAAATACATGCACATTAGGTTAACCCTAAGTGTTGATGTGAGAATAGTTGTGGGTATGTTGCCCCACGGTGGTCTGGCAAGCTGTTTAGGGTGTACCTTTTGCTGGTGCTGCTGTAGCAGTGGACTCATTTGATTTAAACTGATGTAAGAGGTAAAAGTGCATGATGTTAAGAAGGAAGTATGAAATCTGTACTGAAATTATATTTTTTAAGATTTTTAAACCAAGCTGGAAGCTTCTTGAATGTCAGTCACTTGGCCTGAACCTTACCATGCACGAATATCACTTACTGAAGAGCACAAAGTTCCTAAACAAAGCACAGACAGACTTTACAGACTTTTTAGAGCAAACTTCAAGAGCAAATACTCAGCTTGCGGCATGCTCTGTGGGTCAGAAACCTCAATCATCGCTTACAAGTACAAACATGAAAATGTAGATCTGTGGTGATTGTATTTTTGTATTTTTGCATACCCATTAATCCAGTAACTCAAATGTAATGCTTAACCTTTTAACCAAGAAACCATTGTTTCATAAGCTGCTGTACATCCATCTGCTCATTTGAAGATTTATAACAGATTACCTAATCATGGCTACAGAAATGATATTAATAAAACAAACTTTTTGATAAAGACGAAAATCTACAGAACAGAATAACTATAAGGAGACTTCTCGCACTGATAGTTATTCAAAATGCAAGTATAATTACATCCAGCTTTATTCTTTGCATAAAGTTAGTAAAAAACAAAAGTAATTCAAAGTAACACTCTGCTTGCTCTACCATATCACTCCATTCCTTGTTTGGGGAGAGGTAGTGTTAGGAGAAAGCATCTGTCTGCTTTATGTAAATTACACTCAATTACACTAAACCACTGTATTGTGGGAACTTGTATTCCATTAGAACTTTGTATGGTGACAGCAGTCAGAACATACTGCGTAAAAATTTTAATTAGTTGCTAATTAACCATAGGGTATTAAAAATAAATACATGCAATGAAATTGAGTTTCCATGCTACCAATTACAATATGGCATTCGCCTGACAGCAAAAAGGTCCCGGGTTCAATTCCCAGGCTCGGGAGTTTGGAGTTTGCATGTTCTCCCTGTTCTTGCATGGGTTTCCTCAGGGTACTCCGGTTTCTTCCCACAGTCCAAAAACATGCACAGTAGGCTAACTGGCTGTTCCAAATTGCCCCTAGGTGTGAGTAAGAATGTTTGTATTTGTGCTGGCCCTGCACATCGACAAGGTACGCGAGCTGGGAGTCCGTGGGAGCTAATTGTCCCTCCTCTCATGGGAGGGAGTGGCTCTCACTTCCCTGTCACTCACCAGCCAGTCATGGGTGTCTGTGGGCTCATTCGTACGAGGGGGCAAATAGCGCTTTTCCTCCGAGTGTGTTAGGTCGCCTTTAAATACGCATCCGCAGCAGTTAGAAAAGAAGCAGGTGGCAGCATCGCATGTCATGGAGGGGGCATGTGCATGCTTACGCCCCACCCTGGTTGGCGGTGGTCGTGTGATAGGAATTAGATACAACTAAATTAGGGGAGAAAATTAAAAAATAAAAATAAATTTAAGAAAAACAGCATGGCCCTGTGATGGACTCGCAAGATGTTCAGAGTGTACCCTGCTTTCAGGATGGGCTCCAGGCTCCCTGTGACTCGAATTTTGAAAATTCTTTCAAAAATGAAATAAAATAATGATAATAATAATAATAATAATAATAATAATAATAATAATAATTTTCCACACAAATGAATAATGCTGACTTTCTTCAGTTAAATGTGGATTTACTGCTTCAAAGAGTTCATGTATTATTCTTCCCATTAAACTAAATTACTTGGCAGCTTTGACATTTTCTAATCAAAAACATCCATAATTTGTCTTATGGTATTTAATACAGTTAGCAGTAAAGATGTATTCCACATGTCTAATATTAAAAATAAAGGCTTTCCAAAGCCAGAAGCTACTTAACATTTTCATACTTTCATACAGTCCCATGAGTTACAATATAATACCAGCATTATAATTAAGATTGTATGTGTATAATTATTAAGTCCATTGTGTGCCTCCACAGAATGTCACAGGCATTGAGATGATGTCTAGGAGATGAGTTACATAAGGATTTAAACTGAGGCTTTACCAAAACTCTGCACAATGGAGTTCAGACTTCACAAATAACTACAGATTTAAGTGTTACTCAGACAGTTGTGTAGATTGGCCAAAAAAAGAGAGGCATGGCTCAGTTATACAAGATACAAGATACGGATCTTGAACACAAACGTCTCTCTCTTGCATAATACCACACTGGGTGAGCAGCAGTACTGAGTTCAGTGCATCTGCCTGACAGTTAACATTTTACATTTGTAACATATGGTAGACACACAACTTACCCCCATCATCTTATTTATACAACTGAGCAGTTGAGGGTTAAGGGCCTTAATCAAGGGCCCAACAGTGGCAGCTTGGTGGTATTGGGGCTTGAACCCCTGACCTTCTGATCAGTAGCCCAGCCTTAACCACTGAACCAGCGCTGCTCACTACCAACCACATAAGTTAATATGTCATGCTGAAATTTATGAATTTGACTTACAATACAATCTAAACATCAAAATATATGTTATTAAAGGCCAGTGTTAATAAATACTTTAATAAATATTTAATCTTACCTTTATATGTACAGAAAATATATACATTTTTTTTTTATATGTCACACATATAATGAGCTGGAAGTGTAGTAGATATGCTTCATCAACGTATTGTTTATTTTGTGTGCAGGTTTTCTGGCATGGTGGCATAGTGGTTAGTACTTCCACCTCAGAGCAAATGGGTCCTGGGTTCAAGTACCAAGCTCGGTAAAGTTTCTGTGTGGTGTTTGCATGTTCTCCCTGTGTTTGTGTGGGTTTCCGCCAGGTACTCCGGTTTCCTCCCGCAGTCCAAAGACATGCACACTACGCTAACTGGCTGTTCCAAATTTACCCTGGGTATGAGTGTGAGTATGAATGGTTGTGTATGTGTTGAATGTAAAATCATTTGACAAATCATAATACTGAATTATAAGCAGGACAGAATGTGATCATTATAAGTAGGAATATTTATGCAGTAATATATTGGTAATGTCTTATTCCTGCATGCTCCTGTCATCAAAGTCCCAGCATCCTTTGAAATGCTCAGTGAGGACCACAACTCCCACACACCCTCACCCCACTCAGCTTCAGCAGAATATTCAGTTCATCTAGGTCTTTTGTAATCAAGTTTTTGTTTGGATTTAACCTAGCTTTTGATATACACAACCCTGTCAAAAAAAAGTCACACACTGTAATAATTTTCATCTGTAACATAATTTGATTACCATGATGCATGTTTAACATCACATTTGAATAGTCAATAATTTGAAGTAAAAGAATAAAAATTAAAAGCCAATATCATCAAGTCTATAAAGAAATATGTGTTATTGCACTGTGTGTGTGTGTGTGTGTGTGCGTGTGCGTGTGTGTGTGTGTGCGTGTGCGTGTGTGTGTGTGCGTGTGTGTGTGTGTGTGTGTGTGTGTGTGTGTGTGTGTGTGTGTGCGCGCGTGTGTGTGTGTGCGTGTGTGCCTCGCTCCAGGATAATACGGATTAAATCGGAAGGTAGTGTTTTGATTAAGAGCCAAAGTAGGTTGAAAATGGTGTACACATCCTCTTTCGACATGATCAAGATCAAATATCCATAAACACAATCTATCCATGCTAAAATGCTTGTTTAAGAAAGGGTTCCATGTCCAAGTTTTTGTAAAACAATGAAAATATCCACTTGTGTTGCCAATTTTCAAACCGCTTTTGTGATTGCTCAGGGTATCAGATTTGGTACCAGAATAGTCTACCTACTTACAGAATCCCAGAAGAATTCCCTGAATCATATAAGGTAAACCAATGAGAAGCCTAAAAACAAACACGATTTGGAGTAAATAGAACTCATCTGTTGCTAGGAGGACGCTAGGAAGATCGCAGTGATGGGTTGACAGAAAATTTAGATTCATCCAGTGTATGGATGCTAGGGAGTTTTAAATAATATATATATATATAGAGTTAGATAGATAGACACACATACACACAGTGTGTGTGTGTGTGTGTGTGTGTGTGTGTGTGTGTGTGTGTGGTGTATAAAGGCATGTTAAACACATCTCATCTTATTGAAGAGAAACTACTGCTTTGGTATTTCAGTTTAGTAACACATAGTAGTCATTACAAATACACTTTTTTTAAATTATTGTTTTCACTCTTTTTGTACACACAGTCAGCTTCACACATCTGTTCATTCCAAGAACAAAGTACACTACAAATACCAAAACACCACTAACACATCTCAAAATAAACCCTTTTTCAAAATAATCTTCAAACACACGATAAAAAAAACCCCCATAAAATTATTAGTAGCAATAATCATTGGTGCTTGGTCCATTTTTTTGTATAAACTTTACTATAGATTTTTATTTGATGACTTGTACACTAATGACTACAAAAACAAATTTTAACTAAATTTCCAAACATTCATTTTCCAGCACAAAAATTTAATGTTACAGAAGAATACTTTGTATATCAATACAGAAAGAAGCATATTACAGTCAAATATGCTAAACATAATGAAGGCTGCTGGGCTTTACATGCAAATAAAGCAGCATGTGTGACGGTCAAAACCTCCAGGAGAACCGTGTCTGGGTACATGAGATGCTCAGCAAAATTAACCAGCTCTCTACCTCATAAACCTGCACAAAGTCTTCCTGAGACTGATATATTTTTACTATATTTTAAAGCAAACTCTCATCACACCAAATATTGACTTTATAGTAATTTAAATGTAGAAACATTTAATTATTTATATGCAAATACACTGCCCGGCAAAAAAAAAAAAAAAAGTCGCACACACGAATATGTTGTTCCACCTTTAGCCTTGCTCACAGCACGTAATCTTTATGCCATTGTTTCAACAAACTTAAGCAACATAACATTTATTCCCATCCAGTGTCGGGTTCATTCATTTCTTTGAATGTGTCTAAAACTCTTGCACAGTACTGAATGTAAAATGTCATGTAATAGACAAGATATCACAAAATAATAATAACAAAGTGTTCTGCAATAAAAGAAAATACATAGACATAAGTAGCTAGGTGTGTGTTCCTCCACCCTGAAGCCTAACCAGCTTTTTTTTTTTTTTTTTAATTTTTTTTCAGTTCGTTTGTTCATTTGCTGAAATGCTTGATCCTAGTAGCGTTTTTGGGGAGGCCGGAGCCTATCTCAGCTGACACTGGGCGAAACGCCCTTGCCAAGCTTTTTTCAGTGCCAGTCAATATATCAAGGATACACAATCCCTGTGGAGAAAGCTTCCAATTGAAGAGTTTTTACAAGAAACACAGTGACAGAACATGGCGGACGTTTAACTGGTGTACTATTTAAGTATTCTATTTGGGCCTGTCTTTAGACAGTCACTTATCCCCATCCTCACTGTTGAATACAGAAAAGGGTTTTCTCTCTCTCTCTCTCTCTCTCTCTCTCTCTCTCTCTCTCTCTCTCTGTCTTCTTTTAGCAACCACCAACCTCTACACAGACATGGATTGAATTTCTGATTAATAAAAATAAATGTATTATATATCCTAACGTACTCTTGATGAAATCCAGCAATTTTGTATTACCAAGTTTCAGTATTACATAAATACAATCAAGATATTTCTGGGCAGTGACACTGATAAATTACTATAATTTTGTTCTGAATGACAAATGCACGTTTCTCAATGTAGAGATAATTGTAGAGGAAGCATTAACTTGGTGTTTTGCTAGTTGTTAAGGTTATTTGTAATCACAGTGTGTTGAATATGTAAGGTATGCTTCCTTTTTAAAATCTAAAAAAGTAACATAATATTTAGGTGAATTAATATATCAGGCAGCAGAATTAATTCCAGTTTACTCCACTCTTTAAAAAAAGGCACGTCATGACTTTTGCCAAGCTGTCCAGACCATGAAGATATTCATAGCACATGGGCTCAAGTAAGGTAATTATACAGTTCGATTAGCACCACAGGAAGTATATAGGGCAGAACCAAGCAAGCATGAGAGGGGGGAGGGGGGGGAGAGAGAGAGAGAGAGAGAGAGAGAGAGAGAGAGAGATGCTAAAATGGTTTGATATCCCATAAGAGTTTTTTCCTTTTCTTTTTAAATGTTAAATGCTATTAAGGCAGAACAGTGGTGTAGTGGTTAGCATGTCTGACTGACAGCAAGAAGGTCCTGGGTTCGAGTCCAGGGCTTGGACATTTCTGTGTGGAGTTTGCATGTTTTCCCCTGCTTGTGTGGGTTTCCTCCAGGTTTCCTGCCACAGTCCAAATAAATGCGCATCATGCCAATTGACTTTTCCAGATTGCCCTTAAGTGTGCATGTGAGTGTGAATATTTGTGTGTGATGGCCATGCGATGGTCTGGCGAGCTGTTCAGGGTGTACCCTGCCTTCGCCCAGTGTCTGCTGAGCTAGGCTTCAGCCTTCCCACAACCCTAAAAAAATTTACCTGATCGGTAAATGTGAGAGCGAGTGAGTATGACATTATATGTTTAAACAATCAGTCTAACACCTATCAGTCATATGTATACATTTTTTATCATTTTTTTTGTTGTTATCTGAGATGAGGTTTAAACAAGATGAGGTTTAAACTCATCTACTATGGTTGTAACTATCAGGAAATGAGGAGGAAAAGCAGGTGCAGTGGTCAAATATCCTGATATATGTGCTTCTAAAAAATACAGATGTTTGCGAGTTGATCTTATTTACATGCATCTCAATGGAGGTTAGTATAGAGCTTTTAAAAATCTCATTAATACATTGAAAAAGGAAAAAATTGTCTTCCTCCGCTTGATCCGGAGTCCTCAGCCACTTCCTCCAGCTCTTCCATGGGGGACAACAAGGTGTAGTCCCTCCAGCGTGTTCTGGGTCGGCCCTGGGCTCTCTTCATGGTTGGACATGCCCGAAACACCACACCACAGAGGCGATCAGGAGGTATTCTAATCAGATGCTCGAGCCACCTCAACTGGCTCCTCTCCAAGCTTGTGACCATCGGTGAGGGTTGCCTTTCGGCTCAGCTCCCTATTCACCACAATGGACCAGTACAAGCTCCGCATTACAGCAGAAGCCACACTGATCCACAAGCTGGAGCCAATCCTGGGTAAGTTTTCATGACGTTAGAAAAATAAAAGAATTGTGGACTAACATACTTATATATTTTACATACATGTAAGCATGTTAGTCCAAATGAAATCATACAATATCAATGTGAATAAGAATTAAGTCGCTTTGGCCTAGGCACTCTGTGCAGTTCTCACTGTGGGCTATGACCCAGAAGAAACAGAAGATTCCGGTGAAAGCTAGTAAACCGGTGAAAATAAAAAATTCAGATCCATTCATTTTTGAACTGATGAAGAGACAGAGTTCATGCTGTGGTGGCTGAAAGGGTCAAATATTTTGAAATCCATTGACGGTAGGAAAATATGGAATGGCGATCTCAGACCCGTGCACCCCAACAGCATGCCAATCAGTATTCTCAAGAAAAAGTTTTATTTTTCAGTTCCTGACAGTATTTTTCAAATGATCTCTGTTTTCCATCTATACATATATATATAATTCATGATTACCACAATAACTGTAGACACACAAATCCAAAAATAATGTTAATGCAAATTTTATTTATTCTTTTTTTTTTAAGTTAGAGCTGTGTGATATAACTAAGCATCATATTATATATGTGTATATTAGGAATGTAGCAGGGAAAAGTAAGAAATGGTGGGTCATTTTATTTAATTTCAAATGGCACTCATGGTTTATTTATGGTAAAAGAAGTATACTGTAAAATATATATGAATAAATATATAAACTACATAAAATTACACATATAAACTATAAATAAACATGATGCTTGAATTACACAGGAATGTAGCATTTTATAATAATAACAATTATAAATAAATTACTATATTAAAATAAAGCGTTAAATAATAAGCATTGATCTGCTGCACATGCTAATTAGGTTAACAGGTTAACAGTCTTACTTCGTT
Organism: Neosilurus mollespiculum; assembly: GCA_030014195.1. NCBI lineage: Eukaryota > Metazoa > Chordata > Actinopteri > Siluriformes > Plotosidae > Neosilurus > Neosilurus mollespiculum. Next base: position 3,867,010 of record JAQMYF010000022.1, read on the forward strand.
AGCATCAGCTGTTAGCATTAAAAATCATCATCATGCATCATCGTTCATTTTCTGAACCACATAATCCTAATTAGGGTTGCAGGGAGGCAGATAATAATGATCATAAGAGTATTTATTTCACTAATGCACATAATTTCATACACACAGTGTTTGGTGTTCGCCTGTAATTCAGCTGATGTGAAACGAGACAGTAGGAGCATGTGTGTGATTGTGTGTTACTTGGAAAATGCAGAGATTGCGGTGACGAATGGTGGTAAACATACATTAGGCTCCATATGTCACCAACGCTCTGCAAAAAGTATATAATATAAAACTTGAGTGCCGTTAATTGCGGCAATTGTGTCCAAACGTACCTGAAAATGTACAAAATGGAGAAGTGATGTACATCTTGTAGACCACATTGTTGTCCAAAAATGTACATAGAATGCAAGAAAAAGATCAAACCTTGGAAAGTGGTTGCAGGGCCTGAGAACCTCATTGTGTTGTCCTTCCTTCATTACCAAGCAATCCACATGCACCTGACCTAAACTTGCGGCATCTTAGGCTTTCAAACTTTCTTTTTCATATAGACACTCACCATACATAACTGTTTACTGTGTAGTTCTATCTTTTAAAATCAACATTAAAAATGTAATTATGAAGAGTGGAAAATGAATTGTCATGTCAACTGATTAATTGCCATGTAGTCTAGCTATGAAAAAACTGAACAAATACATTTTAGTACATTAAAGTGATTGCAAATATATTATTTCATTTTAATTATGTTAGACCTGGTTCCAAGAAACTGATAGACCCAAATGCAGGACAGACACAACGGGAATACGGTGAAAGCAGTAATCCTTTATTTAGGTGCTCAAGGGTAAACAAGGTGTACGAGGGTGCTGTGGAAACGGTGGATCGCGATGCGGCTATGAGAAGCACAATTCTCTGTGATGGCACAAGACGATCTGGCAGGGAGCCAGGGGAAGACGCCGAGCCTTTATCCAGGAGCAAATGATGGGGAACAGGTTGGGATGAACAGGGCGGAGCCGGTAATTGCCACCTGGGCCGGAGAGAATCAGGTGAGCTGGACAGAGAAAGAGCCAGAACAAAACATGAAATAACATGATTCACAGCCCCTGCCGGGTTCTAACAAATTATTTTATTTGGAATAGTATAATATAAAGATTTAGGCACCCCCTAAAAGCGGAGCTCCGAAAAATATCCTAATACAAGGTTTCAATATTTTGTTTTGATGATGCCATAGATGACATAATGTCATGTATCATCATGTAATCATGTAATGCTATCATGTTATGACTGCCCATGCCCCAAAATTTTTTATACTGTCTGAAAGTATTACACTATTCAGATAAGAGTTCTTAAATGGAAACCCAATATCACCACAGGGTAGCGAGATGCCATTCCGCTGGAGAGGATCACTTCTGTAAACACATTATACACGTCAGAAACGTCATTTGCTTCTTCAGTGTATTTGGATTAAAAGCCTTAATATTCAAATGAGTCATGCGTGGCAGTAACAGTTTAATTTCATTCATTCATTAATTTTCTGAAACGCTTAATCCTAATTAGAGTCGCGGGGAGGCTGGCGCCCATCTCAGCCAACTCTGGGCGAGGGCAGAGCACACCCTGGACAGCTCGGCAGGCCATCGCAGACAGTCTATTTTGAAAAAACGAAGATACCTACTGTATATGGCACACAGAAGTCTGTTTACACTGTTTAAAAAGTGTATTTATTTTATTAAAAATTGTATTTTGTAACAGTTTTGCTTCAGTAGATAAAAGTACAGAGGTAACAATTTAAAATAATAAATAATAAATAAATGAAGATCAGTGTGACAAGAAACACCACGGCCACATCATTTGTACATTGTCATCAAAAAATGTGGCAATAGCCAAACACAAAACAGCAAATTTGGAGAAGCCCCCTCAAAGTCAAACAGTATAGTGCAAACACACATAAGCACACAAAAAAAAATTAAACATATCTGGGCACATGCATGAACAGTACATGAAGTGTACACATACGATCTCATTGGTTGGGATGTTGGGATGAACCCTATTTGGATTTGCTATTCATTATTTTCCCCCATGCAGCGAAGGCCTGATTCAGTCGGAGATAGCATTCACCTAAATTGGGTCGTTAAGAGATGGAACCACTGAGTTGTACATAGAGCTCAGTGGACAAAACAGACAAAATCGTATTTTTAGTGCCCTTCCGTATTTCTCATTTTAAAACAAAAGAAATACGGAGGGTGCACAGGTGTGCAATCTGTTTAAAAGATTTTAGTCACATTTTTTAGTCATAAGCTTACTGTGCTGAGTTTAATTCTATTTCAAAATCTGTGGTATTCCATAAAAATGAATGAATCTGTGGAAGAGGAAGAGCCTGTGGGTTCAGGAGGGAGTTTGCCCATCACTGGGGTGGAGGTCGCAGAGGAAGTCAAAAAGCTCCTCGGTGGACGAGATCCACCCTGGATACCTCAGGGCTCTGGATGTTGTAGGACTGTCTTGGTTGACATGTCTCTGCAACATCGCATGGTCATCAAGGGTCGTACCTCTGGATTGGCAAACTGGGGTGGTAGTTCCTGTTTTTTAAAAAAAGGAGACCAGAGGGTGTGTTCCAAATTGAGCTTGAGCTTGTACCTGTCCATCATGTTGAAGAGGGAGCCAAAAGGCAAAGCTCTCAATTTAGCAGTCGATTTACATTCCTACTCCTACCCTTCTTACCCTCGAAAGAACAAGATCTTGAATACAAGAGGCTGAAATGAGCTTCCTTCGCAGGGTGGCAGGACTCTCCCTTAGAGATTGGGTGAGAAGTTCTGTCAACTGGGAGGAGCTTGGAGTAGAACCACTGCTCCTCCGCGTTGAGAGGAGCCAGTTGAGGTGGCAGGACATCTGATTAGAATGCCTCCTGTACGCCTCCCTGGTGTGGTGTTTCAGGCATGTCCAACTGGAAAGAGACCCTGGGGTCAACCCAGAACATGCTGGAGGGACTATGTCTCTCGGGTGGTTCGGGAACGCCTCAGTTTCCCCCTGGAAGAGCTGGAGAAAGTGGCTGGGGAGAGGGATGTCTAGACCTCACTGCTTAGGCTGCTTCCCCCGCAACCTGATATAGCAGAAGATGAAGAGGTGAAGAAGATGAAGATATTTTATTTCACATTATCATTTAAAATGGGTTTGTTGCAAGAAATGTGAATAAAAACACCAGAGAAATATCATGACTTTATTGTGTTCATCCATAACAATAACATAAAGAGATGTAACAAGTGGAGACTGTAATGTTAGGATTTTGATTCACATTCTCTCAGTAGTTGTATATGCAGAGATATAGCCAATACATGTATGGGGATCCCTTTGCCCCTGGAGGGGCTTTAACCACTGCAGATTTGGTCTCTATGCATCTCATCATTTTTATTGAAAACAGTAACACATACAGCATCCAAATTGGTTCAATTCACAGCTCAACATTGTACCAATTTGCTACCAGTCAAATGTTTTGGTCTGTAACGTAATAGGTCAACCAGAAAAAGCCCAATGCTTTAGCCAATAAATCAATTTCTCAATTCAAAGATATAAAAGTATCTCGACTTAACTGTGCATGTAAACCTACTGACAGAGATGAACAACCACAGACACATTTACACCCATGAAAAATTTTGAGCATCCAGTTGACCTAATGTCTTAGGACTGTGGGAGGAAACCAGAGCACCCAAACAAAACCTGTGCAGGCGCAAAGAGAACATGCAAACTCCACACAGAAAGGCAGCTGCAAAGTTTCCAAACCTTTTTACCAACCACAGAAGCACCCTGCCTTCTTCCATATCTCAACATGCAACACGTAATCATTACTGACTGCTTTTGCCACCGCATTTGCAAATGGTTACTAAAAATGACTTTCTGTTGAGGGGGTGATCACACTAGGGATGCTATAGAAAAGTGACCAGCTGTCTCTTTTCATTCTCAAAATGTTTTCAAATTTGTCTCGCAACATTCGTGGCATCATATTTTGGTCACCTGGTTCGTAAAGTCACCGCAAAAAGTTTTTAAGTCTCAAACTCTTCTCAAACTGTCCGCACATGTTGTGAGAAGGTCTCAAAGTTGCTGGTTTACCCACAAATTATTCGTCTTTCGTTTGCAAGGAAAATCGACAAGTTGCAGACTTCCACGTGGAAACTTTGAAAAAGGTTTGAGACATCCGAGCATTTTGTCATCATTCGTATTTTATTCTCATTTTGTTTGTGCTAATAACATGCAACTAAATCTAATGGTCTGAGAACAAAAAAGCGAGCAAAATGCGACTGATTAACGACAGCTTTTTTTTTTTTGCCAAACATCTGCAACCCAATCGCAAATTCCTCGCAAATCAGTTGCGTGACTTTCACATGGTATATGTATTTAAGCTGCAAAATATTCACTTGCATGTGGAGACACAAAGCATAAATTTGTGTCAGTCGCTTTTTTCTCACACCTGTACCATGATCACTTCCTAAGTAATTAACGGGGTCTTAGTATGTAGGCTAGTAGACCAAAATTATTTTGTTCCAGTCTGGATTTTTCATTATTATTTTGGTTATTATATAAAATTACTGTACGTGAGAACATCTGATGAGGTTTTTCCATGGTACCGCCTCTTCATTCATTCATCCTTCATTCATTCGCTGAACCGTTTAATCCTATTAGGGTCACAGGAAGGCTGGAGCCTATCACAGTCAACTCTGGGTGAAGGGGAGGTAAATGCCAAAATGTAAATGTTTCTCCCATATGATGGCCTGGAGAGCTGTCCAGGGTGTACTCCGCCCTCGCCTAGAGTCAGCTGAGATGGGCACGAGCCTCCCCACAACCCTAAATAGGATTAAGCGGTTCAGAAAATGGATGGATGGATGTTATCAGTCACAGTTGTGGAGACACTGGTGCAGATGTTTATATATAAGGCATCAATGCATGTATGTGGTTTTGTATGTTCAGGAAGGTATATGTACAGGCCTATGAATTTTTTTATATGTTTATATGTGTATGTGTGTGATTGTGTATGTAAGTACATATAAGTATATATGCATGTATATATGGGCATTTGTAATGGTCTGGCTAGCTATTCAGGGTACACCTGCCTTCTGCCATTGCAGGCTGAGATGGGCTCCAGCATTCCCATGACTGTAGTAGGCAATATGTGATCATACTTGTTTTCTTTTGCAACATAATTTGTGTGTGTGTGTGTGTGTGTGTGTGTGTGTGCTTATCTCTTTATCTGGACCACTAAGTCTGTAATTATTTTGAATTAAATTGAATTAATAGATCACTAGACAGATACCATCAAATCTTGGCAAAGGCACATATGACTTTTTTTTTCATGATGACATGGATCTCATGGATAAATTAAATATTAAATTATTACAGAAGTTTGATTGTCAAAGGAAACAGTCATTCCATACTGCATTTTGTGACTTTCTCTGATGCTGCAGTTCAGGCTGCAAAACAATTTATTATAATTGTTCAAAAAGAAATTGTTCATATGGTCATTACAGGTTCTGTTTCAAGAATGAAGAGGGTTCTCTTCTTGGCCATATTGTGGCTATTCATTCAATCTAGGGATGCTACCTCTAAACTTAGAATATATAAGAGGGTGCAATTTAAATGACGCTTTAAAAGGCTGAGAACCTGGGTGGTGCAACCAACAGAAAACTGTTTTTGAGAAAATTAAGTTTTTGCAATATAAAAAAAATCAGGAATAATGCTCACGATATGATTCAAGGTCATAAGGAAGATGAAGGGACTGCTCTGGCACGCATAGACCTTATCCACATCTGTGACCTTATCTCATTTTTCAGTTTTGAAAGTGGTGAGCAGGTTCGCCCTCACAGCAAGAAAGCCCTGGGTTAGATTTCTGGGCTCGGGCATTTCTGTGTGTTCTCTTAAAAACATGTGCAGCAGGCTGATTGGCGGTTCCAAACCACCCCTAGGTGTTAGTGTGAGTGTGCATGGTTTTATGTGTATTGCCCTGCAATGGCCTGGCGAGCTGTTCAGGGTGTACCCAACCCACGCCCAGAGTCAGCTGAGATGGACACAAGCCTCCCAGCAACCCTAATTAGGATTAAGCGGCTTAGAAAATGAATGAATGAATGAATGAATGAAGTCATTCAGTGATGAGGAAAATTTTAAGAAACCCCACCAGCCAAACCCCTCTTCCATACTTGAGAGTAACACCTTGCTCATGTGAGAAAGATGCAATTGTACTAAAAGAAACCAAAAATTACACTAAGCTTTTGCAAAATTATAAAGCTTTTTCCTTCCTAAATACAGACTACATGTAATTAATATTTCATCCCTCAAGCCTTTTAGTAAGAAACATCTTTTTTAAAATTCTCAGCCTGCAGACCGATCCTGATTGAGAGAAATACACATTAAGATAATCAGTACAAGGAGATGTGAAGAGAGCTCGTGCTAGTTCTGCTACATTCATTTTTCTCTTGTGTCCACTATCAACATATGTTCAGGCTCAGCTCTCTTAAAAGAAACTGTGGGTGTCAATTAGTTGTAACTGACTCTCGCCAAGAAAGCTACTCAATTCCATATGGGAATCGCACTTCAATTTCACTAAGAATCAATATTTCACACAACATTTCACTTTTATAGCTATGGGGCCCTATTTTCATGTCTGCATAAAGACTGCCACATAGAGCGTATACGGCATATTGGTACATTTGTAATTGTAATTTCATGCCCTGTGCGTTTTACATTGGTCAAGCTTTGGGGAGGAAGGTTGGATGGGAGGGAAAGGGGTGTGGTTTATGTACACAGATGAGGTACTTCCATGTCTGTATTTCCATGTAGGTTTAAGACATCAAATAAACCAAGCTTATTTGAAGCATCCTGCCTAAAATGACTAAAAAACAGAGCAGTCTGTCATTTTTATGAGGGCATTAGGCTTCATAAAATGGATGCTGAAAATGTGCGTGTGTAATAATGATGGGTCATGGAAGAGTATTCTTAACAAACAAATTTAAATTGATATGAGTGGTAACATTTCAGAATTAAGATCCTTCTAAATATAATTCTGCAACCTATTTTATCGGATGCTTATATTTAATGAGAGTTTACAAATCTGGGGGATGTAAGGAGAGGGTCAGAGAGATATAAAACACACTTGCACAATGTTTTAGAACATTTTCAGAGAGAGAGAGGGCTTTCAGATACTTCACACATTTGATTTTGATTAGTGAGCTCTCTTTCTCGATATAAATATCATGATTTAACAGAGTACTGGAGTGAAGTAATAATCATGTATTATATAATAAACATGCATTCATGTTTAACCAATGTGCTTTATCCATCCAGTCAACAAGACGTATTAGGCTTCACCCACCTCGTGCATCAGTGAGCCCTGGGCACCCATGACACTCTTGCCATTTCAATTCGGTTTCAATTCAATTCAGTTTTATTTGTATAGCACTTTATACAATTGACATTGTCGCAATGGCAGCTTTACAAAGTAAAAGTAATTTAAACATTTTTCTACAACCCCTATACATCCCTAACGAGCAAGCCCGCAGTGACAGTGACACAGAAAACCTCCCAATTTAACTGACTGTGCAACTTTGCCATTTTGGAGATGAATGGGTTTACACTATCTCCACGATTTGAAAGATTTGTGATGACTGTGGGGATTCGTTGAATCAAATCTTGGCAGCCTTGAGGGCAATGGCGACTTAGTGGTTAAGGTGATGAGTTACTGATCCAAAGGGCAGTGGTTCAATCCCCACTATCAACACTGTTGGGCCCTTAACCCTCAGTTGTATAAAAATTATAACTGTAAGTCATCTATCAAATGCTGTAAATGTAAACTTGGTGGAGTCAATTGAATTGATTGTAGCAAAATTTTTGACTGTCAATTATTATGATTTATTACGATTTTATGCCAATCGTGGGAATTGTAGTAGAGCACAGTACAGCTTAACACACCTTGATGCGCCATTGTAGCAGATCTTGATGAAATGATTCCTTAAAGTTTCATCTCTTGAATGCATCGTTTCTCTTTGGTGTGACTCCTGCCTCCTTTTTATACCCCAGTCATGCTCCAAGCACTGCAATCTTTCTCAAATTGTGGCCATAAATTGTAGGAGATCTTAACAGAACTTGGTGAACTTGAGAGATCTAAACAGAATCTAACAGAACGTGACAACGTGCGAGAGAACTTGAGGAAATGTGATGAATCTGTGTCAGATCTTCGTAACAAAATCTTACATATCGTAACTGAGAGCCCACTAAAGCATCTGAAAGCATAGATAAAAAAAAAGTAAATAATAAATCATGGAGCTCCATGCTGGTTTTTTTGAGTTTTTTTTTTTTTTTGAATCGTGGAGATCGTTGGACATCATGGCCCCAGGGTAAACCCAGGGCTAGCCAACACAATGCGTCCTTTGTCAAAGTCACTCAGATCCTTACACTTGCTCATTCTTCCTGCTTCCATCACATCAACTTTGAGTTGCCACTGGTGACAACAAGATGATCAATCTGATTCCCTTTACCTGTCAATGGCCATAATGTTTTTTAACGTTGTTGCTGATTGGAGTATATAAACTCTTATCATGTCAATAGATGGCTGCTTTTTCTTTTGAATAAAAGTTGGGATTTAGGCTAAGACACAAATCCTAACCAAAATGCTTGTCTTGTTTTTGAGACAGTAAAAACATTCATTCATTCCTTTGCTGAACTGTTTAATAATATTAGGGTCTCAGCTGACTTGCCGCACACCCACACCTATGGGCAATCTGGAACAGCCAGTTAGCCTAATGTGCATTTGTATTTGGACTGTGTGAGGAAACCAGGGTACCCAGAGGAAACCAGTGTACCCAGAGGAAACCCACCCGAGTATCAGGAAATCGTGCAGATTCCATTCAGAAACACCCTCGCCATGCCAGGAACTCAAACCAACACATATTTTTCTCTAAGAAGGCGAAGATATGACAAGCTTGGCAATGGCTGATCCAACCCTTTTTTTTAACTGCCCCCAGTACTCAGGTCCAAAATGGGGGAACCAGTGGACAGTCATATATCATTTGGAGAAAAGTCTCACTGAATGCTTACATTTTTAGCACTCACTAAAAATAATTAACCTAAACCTTTTAAGTCTAACTGAAGTCCAATAGTATCTATGAATTTTCTTCTAATTCAGAAATGTTTTCTTAATATCCACAGTGAAAGTGGAATGGCTGATTGCCCAATGTCAAATCATACTCTCATGTCTGCCTTCCTTCTGGTTCTCTCTTTTTAGTTATACTGCCATAGTTAGTCATGCTGGAGACCATGCTTGCACTCAGCACTAATAAACTCTTCTTTTGGCATTACAGTGTTATGAGCATACCCAACAGTCTCTCTCTCTCTCTCTCTCTCTCTCTCTTTCTCTTTCTCTCTCTCTCTTTCTCTCTCTCTTTCTATCTTTCTCCCCTCTGTGTTTTTGCTGAGGTACACATGCTTCTTCTGGGATGCCGGATATCCTGATCCTTCTGCTTCCTGAGTCCTGTAGTCTGTCCTGGTGTGCTGATGCTGGCTGGAGTTCTCATCTTGGAAGCCCCTCGCTCCTGCTAATGAAACATGTGCACTCAGAGACTGTGAAGATGACTTTTCACTGCTGGTGATATAAACTATTTTGCTAAAATCCAACATGTTGGACTGTAATGAAGTTTTTCTTATATGTTTTGTATTTTTATGGTTTCACCCAAATGAGGATGTGTTTCCCTTTTGAGCCTGGTTCCTCTCAAGGTTTCTTTCCTGTTACTGAGGAAGTTTTTCCTTGCCACTGTGGCTTGCTTATTAGAGATGTGTAGGGTTTGTAAAAAGAAGGTTTTAATGTTGAAATTCCTTTTAAAATTAGATTTACTATGTAAAGTTGCTTTGCCACAATGTTATTTGTAAAAAGCGCTATACAAATAAAACTGAATTGAACTGAATGAAATATCTCTTACTAGCTACTTCAGGTTCAGTGCAGCTGTTGAATTATTTGATGTAAAACTAGACCATTACCTCAGTAACCCAATAAAAAATACCTTTTGCAAACGCCTTTGGTGTAGACTAATTTTTCCTTATCCATAGCAATTCCATGAAAGCCGTCTTCTGATTGGCTTACTCACCTTCACTTATGTCATGCCCTTTCAGATAAGCATAGACAGTCTACTAAATGATTGCACAGTACTGGTAAACATCAAAAATTTTTGCAATACTCTTTAATCCTGTCCTGTATTGTAACCTATATATTGTATACAACTCTGTAATTGGATGTATAATCAAAACTCGTCCTGATTTTCTTAATTGCAATTATTTTTCTCATATAAATGGGTAATGTAATTTACATTGAGACAAACTAAACATTTTATGGACTTTCATTGAAACCTCCCAGGAGGGCTGAATATTGGAATTCTACCTCTTTCTGGATGAGATTGTGAAGGTTTTTGAAATGGAGCACGTATGAATCTAAAAGTGGAGGTGTGCCTCATCTCTATCTCCATCCAAGACAGATGTGAACCATTCCCTACACAGTATTTCCATAGTTTAACAATTTCAAATGTAGTTTTATATAGTTTCATATTTGGCAATGCCAGGACTATTCTTCCTCTGATGATAAACACATTAGTCAGAATATTATGGGATTTCTTCTCAGATTTAAAGGAACCATCAAATAAATGTGGCTAATCTTTAAAGATATAATCCTACCAATTGTATTTATTTTTCTCCACAGAGATAAATTCAGCATTTTCCACTTGGCAAAGCTAGTCCTAATTTTAGTTCTAATTCTAATTTTAGAAATTCTGCAGTCAATATTATATCCAGACATGTCATGCCTGATGGTAGCCATTTAAATGGAAATGAACCAATGTCAGCAGGGAAGCAACCCCTGGAGACTTGCATTATCGCTGATTTTTGCCATTTGATTTTGAAAGATCTCATAACAACTCTCAACAATGTCAGTGGCACCTTAAATGGAGAAAGCAGGGTTTGGTAGTAACAATAACATTTTTGTGCGTGGAGTTTGCATGCCCCTGATGCTTCCATGGGTTCCCTCAGGGTTTTCGGTTTCCTCGCACAGTCAAAATACACACACGTTAGGCTAACCCGCTATTTCAGGTTGCCCCTAGGTGTGACTGTGAGTATGAATAAATGTTTGTCTGAGAGAAAAAGGTTCAGCAGTCGGCTTACAGCCCTCTCAGGTAAACTGAATATAGTACTTTATAATAAACAATTTTAGTAAATCCTACCAAAAAAGTATGTATCAGATTTCCTCACTCCATCTTAGCAAAAGCTTTTATGGTGAGAAAGAGTAGCAACTGGAACCACTTTTTTACAACTTAACCACATAAGATGAAGTAGGTGCCGAAGGCAAGGAGCCATCTTTAATAAAACCAACCTCATCATTAATAACTTGTAAAAATTCAAACTAATTTGCCACTTTATTTAAGCTTTTTTTAAGCAGATTAGACCCACTGCATTTTTCCCCCACAAACCTGTTAAGAAATCTTTACTCATAGTTTGGAAGGTTCCCGCAACTTTTGAGGATCATTCAAGGTTGTCTGTGTAAGAGCCCTCTGCCAGGTTAATTGTTTATTGCTAACCTAAATCATTAAATCAATGCCCAAATCTTTAACAAAATGCACTTTGTGCACCTAGAGACACAACACCTACCCTGCATTTTATTTATCATGTTAAAATATGATTAATTCATTCATTCATTCATTCATCTTCTTCCGCTTCTTCAGGGGTCGAGTCGCGGGGGATGCAGCCTAAGCAGTGAGGTCCAGACATCCCTCTCCCCAGACATTTCCTCCAGCTCGTCCGGGGGGACGCCAAGGTGTTCCCAGACCATCCAAGAGATGTAGTCCCTCCAGCGTGTTCTGGGTCGGCCCCGGGGTCTTTTCCCAGTTGGACATGCCCGAAACACCACACCAGGGAGGTGTTCAGGAGGCATTCTAATCAGATGCCTGAGCCACCTCAACTGGCTCCTCTCAACACGGAGGAGCAGCAGTTCTACTCCGAGTTCCTGCCAAATATGATTTGTGAAACCACCATGCTTGATTGCAGTCATGAGTCTGTTAGGAAACTTCGCCTCCAACTTTGCACTCTTCTTTACAGAATAATTCAATCTTGGATGATGACTGGTGGACTGCAACCTACAAATCATTTCACAGATTTTCAATAGTTTTTAAGTCCGTGCTCTGACTTGGCCAAGAAAGGATATTCACCTTTTTTTTTTCTTTAGCCACTGTGTGGTCTGCAGGGCATTGTCATGTTAAAAGGTGAACCTTCTTTCCATTGACAACGCAATAGTTTGACATGTTTTTCCATTTGACCTCAGAATCTTCAAGGTGGGTTTTTGGCAAAGTTCAATCAAGATTTGATATGCCCTTTGTTGAGGAGTGGCTACAAGGAGAAGGTGGGGCACACCCTGAACAGCTTACCAAACCTTCCCATTAAAGGACCAGCGCAAACATATCCACACCCAGGGGCAATTTAGAACAGCCAATTAGCCTTCTGTGCATGTCTTCGGAGTGTGGGAAGAAACCAGAGTATCCAGAGGAAGGCCACACAACCGCATGCACACCCCACACAGAAACGCTTGAGAGTGGGACTCGAACCCAGGACCTTCTTGCTGTGAGACAGGCATGCTAACCACTTTGCCATCATGGGAGTGAGGGGCTTTTATAATGAAAACTCCAACCAGCAGTGGCATATCAGGATGGATCACAAGGCTCAGGGAGCAAAAAGATCAGGATCACTCTGAAGTAGCATGGGTACCTCAAAAAAAAAGAACAGAAAGAGAGAGAGAGAGAGAGAGAGAGAGAGAGAGAGAGAGAGATTGTTAGCTATGTTCATATCATCAGATGTTATGGTTAAAGAGCAGAGTTTATCAATGCTGAGTGCAAGCATGGACTCCAGCATGACTGACTATATTCTAACTAAAAAGAATTGGACAGTTGGACAGTAACAGGGGTCGAGATCAGATTTTTTTTTATCAGAGGTTTGATAACTGCTAGTTTAAAGGATTAAGGTATATAACCAGTGCTTAAGAAAGACCTTCAATTAATAAAGGATTGTTTACTTTTGGTAGTATCTGTTTAAAGTAACAAGTAGGTACTGGATCTAGCTTGGTTAAAAGTGTAACTCTCTCTTGAAGGAGGCTAAAACATTTTAGTTGTTGATCCGATAGTGATATATTGTTATTTGTCAGGTAAGTTACTATATGTTTGACTTTAAGTTTCATTTAATTTAAGAATTAATTTTTTGTCTGATATTTTAAATTTTAATCTTAAAAAGTGCATAAAATGCCCACTGCTATAAACTGATAGCATGCACTTTTCATTTATGGTCTAATTCCTAGTTCATTTTGCTACAATATTAATTCAGTTCAATTCAGTTCAATTCAGTTTTATTTGTATAGCACTTTTTACAATTGACATTGTCACAAAGCAGCTTTACATAGTGAAACTAATTTAAAAATTAATTTAAACATTGAAATATTTTTCTACAAACCCTACACTTCCCTAATGAGCAAGCCCGCGGCAACGGTGGCAAGGAAAAACTCCCTCAGTTGACACAAGGAAGAAACCTTTAGAGGAACCAAACTCAAAAGGGAAACCCGTCCTCGTTTGGGTGAAACCAGATAATATACCACAACTGTAAGTCCAGGTGTAATGTAAAAGAGGAGTTTATTAGTTTATTTTTAAAAAAGCACCAAGAGCTTTTCTATAGTTAAGGAGACTCTCCTTCCATGATAACTGTAATACCAATAATTTAGTTTGACTTCACCTCTGTTCTCATTTCCAGGTGTTCTGTTTTAGTGGAATATTCATTTTAGCATCATCCACCAAGCCTGAAATGGATAATTGTTTTAGTATTTACTACACAGGCAGCTAAGCAAAATAATTTTTTATGGTTTATATTTACAAAATGTAACCATGATGTTAATCATGACCATAATTTAACTGAGTGCATCTGTTCTGTTCACCCTGCCTATTCAGAAATAAAAGGAAACAGCACTCCCTGAAAGTGTTTAAGTAAATACTCTACTACTAGAATAGATTTTTATGGTTTATTTTTCTATTTTAAAGTGTGATAATGACACTGCTTGCTTGAGTGCCCATGACAAACTGTGACTGTCATTTAATTCAAGCATTAGCCACTTGGAATAATGATTTATTTATTTATTCCAAGATAGTGGATCGTACTATTCATACTCAATCGTATACTATTCAATCATACTATTCCCATGTTGTATATATTGAGAGAGCAATCAGATCACACTTTTACCATATAGCATGTAGTATATACTAAACAATATAAGAGCATGATGCCCTTGGATGTTTCAGATGTCAGAAAGAAGTATTAATTACTTTGTTTTCCACTAATTTGGGTGGCTGACATTTTCTGTTTCAATGACGGCATAAGTGGCATCCTGAAAGTGATTATGGTAGCTATTGCATTCACCATCTGGTGACACAGATGGAATTAATCACTCCAATTGTCACTGAAATGTTTACTGCTACCGCAATCACTAGTCAACTGGTGGTCCATGGTCAAACAGTATTTTTGCTTTTTTGTCCTCACTATGCTGTTCAGTCCATTAAATTTATTTATGCTCATGACTACACTTTAAATGGCAAAGTGCACACAAAGACACTTATCACTACAGCTTTAATGTTTTTCCCATTTACTGAGTGTGAATTTCTATTAGCACAAAACCATTCAATACTCTTATGCACTGTCATATTTGGAAAGTGGATCCTGAGTGGCACACCAGAAAAGCATTCATCCTATAATGTTGAAATCACAAGTTTCAGTTCCAACAGTGCCACAACTATCTGTAGCCTGGTGACAAAGGAGCAAAACAGACTATTCTCTAGGTGGGAGGACTGGCAAACTCTCTCTCTTTCCTTAGTTAATAACCATGATACTAGGTAATTACTGGTGTGTGTGAGCGTGTGTATGCAGAAGAGGGAAAATAGCTCTTTTCTCTGAGTGTGCTCCGCTACCCTGTGACAGCATGAGTAGCAGCTTAAAAAATGTGTCAGGTGGCTTCAGATATCATGTTAGCCCTTATGCTCCCTAACTGGTAGCTATTGTATAATAGACACAAGCTGGTAGGTAGAAATTGCCAGATAACCAAAAAAGCAGAAAAAATAGACACATCTAAAAGAAACACATCTAATCAAAGACAACAAATGATCATGGTACTCATGGTACATTACATGGTACTTGGTGCCCCAAATGAGGGAGGAAAAATATGGTGAAATATTACTGTGAAATATTCTAACAATGAAAAATACAGAAAACACCCACAACAGCCTAACTACATAACCTACTGAATCACACTGGTGCATAACACCTGCTTGATCTGTTTTAACCTCTGTCTGACTCTATTGTGTAAATACAGTGATTGCTATTACTCCATCTACTCATCAGACCGAATGTCAACAAAGTCATACCCATGATTCCAGGGAGCAGAACTTCCCACACTGTAAATGTGGGGTTAACTTCAGGCTTGTACTCTTTGCTTTTCTTCACTCAGTGTACAGACAGAGGTAGGAGATTGGTCTATGCGGTAATGACCAATGCGGAATGGTAATCCACCATTCGATTCATCGAATATGCAGTGCATCCCTGTGAATTGTGGTGTTATTGCATTATTCTATTAATGTTTAGCTATCATTGCTTTGTTTCTATTTTAGCAAGAAATTGCCTACTAATATACCAGCCATACCTTAACATTGTGATAACTGCTTCCTTTTCCCACTGATATATAGTGAATTTACTGTAATTCAAAATTATTCTAGCCCATGCTAAAATTGACCACCTAATTTCACATTTATTAAATGCTGCTACATATCCTCCTGGTTGCCTTTTGAAAAACTTTGAATCCAAAAATTGTTATAGTATATAACAATAAAAGACACTTGATTTCTTTTAGGAGACCACTTACAACTAACATTTGGGGTTCTTATGTCGAAGGCCAGATGCCAAAAGAAATGATCTGATGAACTTGATGGCAATGCCAGATCAACTTTTACTTTTATGTGCTGGATAGAGCTGAAAACACTATTACAGTGAGGCACCCTGTATAAAGGGGTTGCTGCACGCCAACTGATGTCAAAGCAAACTGTTTGGCAAACAAAATATGAGCGGGGTCTTCACTGGGATTCAGGAGTAAAGCTACTGTATTGTGTCCATGGTCAGAATTTTTTCCAAAGCCCACAAAAAGGTCAAAATAAGAGCTCATGCAGAGAGGTAGGCTGAGACTTTTATCTTTGTCTTATCCTTTTCTTTACTTGGTATGGAGCAACTGTGTGCACACAATTTCCTGCGGGATCAATAAAGAATTCTTATTCTGATTCTGATAATGGTGGTCCTGCGTAGCATTCCAGGGATGGCCAAGTGTCTTTAATGACTTTCTCAGGCTGGTGGAAAGGGAATTATCAGATCCATGGATCCACTATTCAGAGGTTTGACTAAATGTTATCAAGGACCCATTCTTAGAGCAGGTATTAGAGAAGGAGGTTAAGGGCCTTCTACAAAAAGGAGCTATGTTAAAGAGGCCTCCTAGTGCACAGCAAACTAGGTTTTACTCCTCATACGACTTCCAAAAAAGAATGTGGACTTAGGCCCATTTTCAAGTTGAAGCATCTCAACCAATACCTAAAGGTATTTCCACTCAAAGCTATTTGCACAAGAAGAGTAATGCAGGCCAATCAGCCAGTGGAGTGCTTTACATCCCTAACCTAGTACCGTGTTTCCCCGATAATAAGACACTGTCTTATTTTTTTTTTCAGTTAAAAAAACACCATAGGGCTTATTTTCGGGGTAGGTCTTATTTTAATTACCGTTAACAGCAATTTCAATAAACAGGTAAGTGAGTCCTCCACAATTGCTTTCTTGTACTCAACAGTGTAGCTCTTCCTTTTTGCACTCATGTCTGGGGTGAAAACAGACAGGATAATACCGGTAAATAAAGTGATGACCGTTATACTCCCTCAGTCCTGCTTTTATCCCCATCATGCCCCTCAGTCCTTTACAATACTTTGCTTACCGAGTTTTTTTTTTTCTTAACTTCCTCTTTTTCTGTCTCTCCTCCGTGGCGCTGCTGTAAATGGAGCTGGCGCGTGCATTCACAAAAAATGAGGGGAGGGTGCGGACAAAATATGGATTTAGCTAGGTCTTATTTTCGGGGTAGGGCGTATTTTGGACCGTTCTGCAGAAACAAAGGTAGGTCTTATTATCGGGGAAACAGGGTATTTCCACCCCAATTTGTTTAGAACACAGACCTTTTCTGGACACTCTCAAAGGCCAAATTTTCCTGTTTGGGTTTTACCAGCTGACCTGTCACTACAACCAAAGATCTTTTCTCAGGTGTTTTCAGCTGCCTTAACACCCTTTCAAGGGTCCCAAAATCCTAGGTATCTAGATAACAGCTTAATCTGTTCCCACTCTCTGGATCAAAAAATTCAGGGCACAGAAATGGTGCTGGCTCATGTCCAGTCCTTGGGGCTCACAGTAAACTAGAAGAAAAGCAATCTGCATCTTAACAACAGGTGGAGTTTCTTGGTCTCAACTTCATCTGTATGGAAAGTCTTACTTCCCAGAGGTTAGACTGTCTAAAGAAACCATTAAGTCACTTTCAAGGAGGAAAAACTGGTGACTGTTTACAGGGTGCAGAAACTGCTAGGATCATTGTCAGCAGCATCTCAGCTTTGAAAAAAGACCAGAGGATGAGATTGTGTGTCACAGCCCTGCACCAGAGGGACTTATTCTCAAAGGATTTCCACTGGGAAACCTTCCTCACAGAAGATCAATAATCGCAACAGATGCATCGCTGAAACAATGAAGAGCTGTCTGGGAGGGCAGAACAGTCAAGTAGTTGGGAGCCCCTTTGGTCTTCAGAACCTTTAAATGTGCTTGAATATGAATGTTCTCTCAGAGGCATTTATCTCGCTCTCTGGGGCTTGATGCCATTCATCATACATTACAGGTATGTACTGATGAGAGCAGCCAGAAAATGCAAGGTGTGCCACATAAATAACCAGTTAAAAAAAAAATCACTGCACTGTTTTGAGGTGACAAGAGGGCTACTAATATTAGGGCATGGCCTTGACTGATCTCTCTGATGGCAATCCACCTCCTGGGTACAGCAAACAGGGTGTTGTCTAGGACAGGATCTTTCCCCTGGAGAGTGACAGATACACCCAGATTTTGTGACCCAAATCAGGGCTTGGTATGGGATCCTCTTACCTTGAACACCTCAGGGTTTTCCGTGTGACAGGGACTGTAACAGTCATTTTTCAGTCCGACAGATCTATAATTTATACGCTATCTGAGTGACACCAACCTTGAAGCGGGATATTACCATAACTAAAAAGAAGTTTAAGAAGGGACAAGACAGAGATCCATGTGATCCATGAATTACTTAACAGTTGTGGAAGAGATACCACTGAAGCAGATTGTTGCTTAATTTGGATGAATGCATCCCCAATTCTAAAAAAATTGGGATAAGTGTAGACGTAAATAAAAACAGAATGCAATGATTTTCAAATCTCATAAACCCATATTTTAATCGCAGTAGAGCATAGAAAACATTAAATGTTGTTTGAGAGTTTGCAGAGATGGTTTTTGAACTGAATCCACAGTTTGTTTGTTTTTTTAAGCATAAGGTAACACAGCTGGCACGGTGGTGAAATAGTTAGCACTGTAACCTCACAGTAGGAAGGTCCTAAGTTTGAGCCTCGTGGCCAGCAGGGGCATCTCTGTGTGTTTGCAAGTTTTGTCTGTGCTTGTGTGGGTTTCCTCCAGATACTCTTGTTTTCTTTCTGCAGTTCTAATTCATGCACATAAGATAATCTGGCTATTCTAAAATGCCCATAGGCGTGAATTTGCATCTTTTTTTATGTTTGTGCAGGAATAGTTGTTTGTGTCTGTGTTAGGCCTGTAATAGGTACAGGATAAGCGGTATGGATTATATGATGATAATGTATCACCCAATGAAATGATAACGCAATACCCATTGATCACATAAACCCCTCTTCTGTCTTGAGGTCCACTTGTGGAATATGTTAATTCTACCCTTGCAGATCCTGGATTTTATTTTTGTGGAGACTTTTACTTCTAAAATCAAGAAAATGTCAAAGACAAGCTGTGCAGTTTCTGTGTGAGCGTATAAACACAGATACAATATATATATTTAAATATATGTGATTGAGGATGTTTTTCAGAGTTGTACATAAGTGCACCTTTCTGTAGATTAAATGAAATAACTGTTTTACTGTATCCACATTCACTGGATTGTGAGAAATATAGATTTTTATAAAAATTTTAAACAATATCATTTTCGCTTAATGGCCTTTGAGCATCAGCTAAACAAGCCCCACAAACTGGTAAACTGACAGCAACAGCTGACAGAAACAGCTCTTCAATACTCCGAATAGGGTTTTTTTTCTTTCATAAAGATTTCAATAATAATAACTGTTATACTGTCCACCAAATACATTTTTGTGCTGCCAGCATATATTTTTAATACATTTCCTATGTAGTGCAGTGCCCTCTGTGGAAAGAAATGCCCTCGGCACACAGCCTTTTTTCCGTAGCGCTCAAGGAAAAGGTGTGTTTCTGTCTCGGAGGGAGACCATGCACCAATAAAACAGACAGTGATTGTTAGAGTAAAAATAAACAGTAAAAAGCCTGCTTAAAGTGTTATCATTCATTAATTTGGCAAATTGCTTAATCTTGCTAGGGTCACTGGAACCTATTTCAGCCAAAACTCGGTGAAGGTGAGGGAGACCCTGAACAATTTGCCAGTCCATTGCAAGGCCAACACTCTCAGACTCATATCTAAGAGCAATTTTTTAACTGCCAGTTAGGTCTTTGTACTGAGGGAGGAAACCCATGCAACCACAGGAAGAACATTCAAATTCCACAGAGAAACGTGTCCACCAAGCCTGGGACACAGACCCAGGACCTTCCTGATGTGAGGCAGATGTGTTAACTATTACACCACTACACCACTCTGCCACTCCCCCCCCCCCTTTTTGATACAAAAGTATCATGTAAGGTAAAAATAAAATAAATAATATATTTTTAAAATACATAGTGAAAAGCTTGCATAAGATGTTATCTAAAGTAAAAATAAACTCAGTGAAAAGCCTGCATACATTTTGTGTAGTTACTCACGGTATATGAGGTGATATCCTAGCAGTAGAGTAGCCAATCAGAATGCACAGTTACTCATATCCAGTGGTTGGGGATATAATAAATATATGTGAAATATATATGAGTGGCACGGTGGCACTCCAGTTACCTCCCATGTATGTTCGGCTAATCAGCCGTTCTAAATTGCCCTCAGGTGTGAATTTAAATCATTTTATGTCTGTTGGCTATGAAGTGAACTGGTGAGCTGTTTAGGGTGTACCCCTATTTCGCCCAGAGTCGGCTGAGATAGGCTTCGCTTTGCAGCAAGCTACGCTTTACAGCAGAGGCTGCACCGATCCGCCTGTCGATCACCTGCTCCATCCCTCCCTCACTCCTGAACAAGACCCTGAAATACTTGAACTCCTGTACATGGGGCAGGATCTCATTCCAGATCCGGAGGGTGCATTCCACCGTTGTCTGGCTGAGAACCATGGCCTTGGACTTGGAGGTGCTGATTCTCATCCTGGCCACTTCACACTCAGCTGCGAATCGCTCCAGCGAGAGCTGAAGGTTCCGGTTTGATAAAGCCAAAAGGACAACGTTATCTGCAAAAGCCTATGGCCACCAAACCAAAACCCCTCAATGCCTTGGCTGCACCAAATTCTATCCACTAATATTATGAACACAACCGGTGACAAAGGGCAGGTTTGGCGGAGTGCAGCCCCCACTTCATGTGAACCCATGTGCCGTAAAGAGTAGCTTACATAAACACATGAAAAATAATTAATTATGTGAGAAAATCACATCTTGAAAATAATAAATACAGGCTCTACATCTGGAAACTGAAGATGGGAAAGTAAATTAATCATTGTATGTGGAAAAACATACCTACACCGCCTACACTTACTCATTCATTTTTTAAGCCGCTTAATCCTAACTATGGTCGCAGGAAAGCTGGCACCCATCTCAGCCGACTCTGGGCAAAGGAGGGGTACACTCTGAACAGCTCTCCAGACCACTACAGGGCCAACACTCATACAACTATTCACAATTACTCTCACACCTAGGGGAGATATGGAACAGCCAATTAGCCTACTGTGTATGTTTTTGGACCGTGGGAGGAAACCAGAGTACCCATAGAACATGCAAACTCCACACAGAAATGGCCCGGGAATCAAACCCAGTCCTTCTTGCTGTGGGTCAAACGTGCTAACCACTGCTCCACCGTGCCCTCATACCTACACTTTACAAGTTATAGGGAAAATTTTCATGCGGAAATACTCGTTTACTTTTCTTTTTTTTTTATGTGTTTAAACACCACATGTACAAATTTCATATGCGGTTCATATAACGTTTTGTAAAATGAAGTACAATAAAAGACACACAGTATGTCAGTTGGACAGCTGATGCAAATTAACTGTTTAAAAATATGCAATGGGAAGCTTTAAATGCATCAGAGGAGACAGAAAGTTTGCTTCTAAAGAATAATAGAAATACAAAAAAAAAGGTTAAAAATATTTATAAAAATAGTTAACGTAGAGCACAAAAGATATCACAGTTTAATTTAAGCACGATGAAACATTATAATATAAATATTTTCTTTCAAATATAAATATAAAAACTTTTTCCTCAGACTGGAATCTACCAGCATGTCAATCACGTTACACTTTGCTCAGAGTCTCATTACTACACTCACTCTGCTTAACAGTCCATCACTCTTTTTACAAAGGGACAAAACTCTGCCCTTTTTCACTTATTTCTGTGTTTATAAAATTCTCTGACCTGTTGTAGCTTAATTGAAATCTTTGCCACCTCATACAAAAAATAATACAAAGAAAAAGCATCATATTCTCTGAACCAAACCGATTCTTTTTATCAGTAAAAAGCCTGTGATGAATAAAGCCTGGCTGCCACGCGTACTATTTTTTCCCTACGTTTATAGGAAAGATTAATTTTAGCCGAGAGCAGCTAATGGATGACAGGAAATTATGGTTGAATCCGTATGAAGTGAGATTCTGATATTTACTATATTGTATATTGACTCTGTATTGGTTTCTTCCACTGAAATTGACTGCCCTGGAGGAAAGTAGAGACAGATGGTGTGTGTGTGTGTGTGTGTGTGTGTGTGTGTGTGTGTGTGTGTGTGTGTGTGTGAGAGAGAGAGAGAGAGAAGAAACACAAGATTTAGCACGTATTGAGGATATTTTTTCTTTCCTGCCCTATTTGTAATTAAATATAATCTGATACAGATATGACAAATACACCTAAACTTCGAAAACAAAACATGAGGCAAAGATTTGTTATGGAAAGCCTAAATTCTTAATAGATCATGTCTTTTTCTGTGAATACAAACAGTTATATAAAAACCAGTTGGCTTGTCGGTAGGAATTTTCTTGGATTAGTTGTTTTATGTAAGTACATACTGTGGAAAAACAGCATCATCAGATGTTAAGTCTTTGTAGAGCCGGCCACCTGCTTCTCTTTCCCTTGGCCTGGGCATCTCTCAATCTGCCCCGTGACCTCAAATCAGCAGGATAGATCAAACAATAGATGAGCCACAGATGTCTTTACAGATCCAATGCAGATTATGATTATGATGATTAACATTATGATTAATAATAATAATAATAATAATAATAATAATAATAATAATAATAATAGCCCTACCGTCTGTGTATAACATACAAAGCTTTCACTGCTAGAAAAGAAAAAGAGAAGAAAAAAGAAAAGAAAACACCCTGAGCTCTGAAATCTAATAGTGTAGCCACTAGGCTCAGGTGTAAAAAGCCCAACAGACTTACCTTACCTTATCTCATTAAAGAGTTTTATCTATGAAACTTGTCTAATGATTGTAATATATTACTATTTTTTTTTTAATTTTAGATTACAGTATATAAATTGTTTATAACAACTAGCTACACTATGAAAATCAGGAGCAAAAGAGTTGTCTGATTTTCAGTGACGACGTGCTGTGGGTCAGTATAAGGGTAGACAGCCAGCATCAGATTGCACAAATCCTTAGGATTCCTCTTGCCACATTTAACAATGTGATTGTACAATTCACCAGCAAAGGCAAGGAATCAACAGCATCCCACTCTGGTCGACCTGGGCCTTCTGACCGGTGTCTTCAGACTGTCATGCAGAGTGTTGAAAATTGGGACTGTTAAGTCATTCATTAAACTGCTTACTCATTGAATGAGAGACTACACTGTGTGCACAATTATTAGGCAAGTTGTATTTTTGAGGATTAATTGTTATTGTACAATTATATAAGTGCTCTTGGTCAAGTCAAAATGTTAACAAACCCTCAAACCTGAACATTTAAGTAGTAAAAGTGAAGTCTTGGTTTTCTTAAGAGAATATCTATATGTACACCATTATTAGGCAACTATTACTGTGCAGAATTATTATGCAACTAAAGGAAAAGCAAAGATTTTCCATCTCACTTGTTTATTTTCACCTGTTAAAGTGAGAATAATAAACAAACTCAACATTTACAAATAAACATTTCTGAAATTTAAAAAAAAAAAAAAAAAAACATCAATGACCAATATCGCCCCCCTTCTTTTCGATAACAGCCACAAGCCTTCCATTCACGGAGTCAGTCAGTTTTTTGATCTGGTCAGAATCAACTTTTTGTGCCGCTGCAACCGCAGCCTCCCAGACACTGTTCAGAGAGGAGTGGTGATGCATGTGATGGAGCGTTGTGTCTTGCATAAAAATCAAAGTCTTCTTGAAAGATGCAGACTTTTTCCTGAACC
>JAQMYF010000022.1:3906423-3916731 GCA_030014195.1 Neosilurus mollespiculum
TCCACCCCCATGCTTCACAGTAGGTATGGTGTTCTTTGGATGCAACTCAGCATTCTTTCTCCTCCAAACACGACAAGATAAGTTTATACCAAAAAGTTTTTGGTCTTGGCCATAGTGGAGTTTGGAGTCTGACTGTTTGAGGTTGTGGACAGGTGTCTTTTTTACTGATAACGAGTTCAAACAGGTGCCATTAATACAGGTAACGAGTGGAGGACAGAGGAGCCTCGTAAAGAAGAAGTTACAGGTCTGTGAGAGCCAGAAATCTTGCTTGATTGTAGGTGACCAAATACTTATTTTACTGAGGAATTTACCAATTAATTTATTAAAAATCCTACAATGTGATTTCCTGGATTCTTTCCCCCCATTCTGTCTCTCATAGTTGAAGTGTACCTGCGAGGAAAATTGGAGACCTCTCTCATCTTTTAAATGAGAGAACTTGCACATTTGTTGGCTGACTAAATACTTTGTGCCCCACTGTATTTACAGTATAATCCAGTTTTATATTCCCACATTTTGATGTATGCACTATATTTTACCCTAAATGTTGTTTAGGGCTGTAAAAACATTCAAACAATGGAACTCCATTTAATGGGAATAGTTAGCATACAAATAGGACATTGGGTTCAAATATAAGAAATTAAGTATACATCACACACTACAGGTGTGATCTGATTATTCACTATCTGGAAATTATTTAACAATTATGCACTGAAGGCTGCATAGTCCCTGAGATGGAACATTGAGCAACATTTACCAAACCTGAGGTGCATAGATGTTTAGTGTATTGTAGAAAATTAATTAACTGCCAGCATCCTTTTCCACCAATAATATATCAACCCAAACTATATATATCAACCAAATTATATACTGAAGTTTATTTTATGATATAAAAAAATGTAAACAATCACAGTGTTGGTGTTGTGACACTCAAACTGTGTAGGAATTTATTGAAACTGATCGATTACCTCAAATGGAAGGAATTAATTACACAGAATTATTACTTCAGCTCAATTAAACCAAATTCATGCAGCAACATAGTTAACCAGGCATAAAATAACACAACTGTTGAAACTACCATTTATAGTTCAGCTAAAATGAGTTTTGTTGTATTAAAATGGGAATTTAACATTCAAAGAGCTTAAGTTAGCCGGATACAGTTCAGTGACTGTAAGGAAGAGACAAACTCAGACTACTTAACACACAAACATTTATTACTACCTAAAACTAATCAAGATAAATGATGAATGGATTATGGAAATGACTGTACCAGAACAATATTAACAGAGACATAATATAGGCAAACTAAATTATGCCTGAGACCAGTGAGAGAACGTGATGGTAATTTTCAAACAAAAAGGCACCATGAGTTTTCAGAATGTTAGAAAGCTGTGGTACGCATCCCTTGGTGTGGCTTTCTGTGTTATGTCTTAGCATGTTCCATGAAGAATGGTGTCTTTCATGGATTCTTGTGTGGGCAACATACAATAGTCACTTTCTCCCTTTGAAAAAAAGGCATTCTTTGTTAATAGATTCATAAAATGTCTATTACATTAAGTAATTGACCGAAAGGTTTTTAATAACATGCAATCTTAGTAACTTGGTCAACTTGGAGCAAGGAAAAGATGATGTTGTTTCAGGACCATCTGTTGGATTAAAGCATCCTTGGGGTGGCATGACACCACTGATAACATGGGTTTTGTTTTTTTGTTTAACAAGGTGTCTAAAGAAACATTCCTCCGAGTGTTACTCCAAGGTGACATTGGGATGTTTTAAATAAACACAAAGGCTTTAATTTTAACAGGGAGTCTTTTCATTTTTTTCTTTCTTTCTTTTTTCTTTTTTTTTCATCTAAAGATGAATTGATTTGATTATAATACTTTTGATAATCCTACAATATACAACATGAGAACCTAAGCAAGAAAGCACACTAAAAATAAATCATGCAGACAAGCTCCCAGCACGGGCAGGTGCAGAACTGTGAAATGGCACCTCTTTAAACCCTACTCAAAGTTTTGGTAGCACAATACAGAAATGTAATGAAATGCAAACTAAGACATGATTTTTATAGTTTATATTTATACTTTTTGACAATGACTAAGACTGGTCAGGTGAGCTGTGTGCTTTGAGTCACGCTAAAAAGCACTAAGGAGTGTTTTGAGCATACTCATTCAGAGTTAGTTCAATACTACATGGACACATGAGAAAAATGGCTCTGTAAAGGGATGTTTGCACACTAATCCAAAATCTTGTATATACTACAAAAAAACTAAAACAAGATGTTTATAGTTTATATTTACATATTTTTCCCATGACCCACCCAGGTGAGCTGTGTGCTTTGAGCCCGCTAATAGTAGTATGGAGCTAATGTAGTTTTTTTCAGTATACTTATTCAGAGCTTAGCCTACATATTATATGGACACATAGGAAAACATGCTCCTTAAAGATTTGCTTGCACACTACTTCAAAATGTTTGTAAATAATAATCTACAATGGTATTTTATGGCTTATTTTTCCATATTAAAGCCTGACAATTATTGAGACTGCCATTACAAACTGCGAGAGTCTGTGGTTTTGATTCAAACATTAAACTTAAAATTATTCTCCACTCAAAATTATGTTTTTAATCCCACAGTAGGGGACCAATCAGAACACATTTTTCCCATGTAGTATATACTAATAGATATGATCCCGAGTGGATAATGCTTAAATCAATACAGCTGACAAACACATTTTTTCGTAGACACTGATTCTGAAATTCAAAAAATTCAGCAAAATTCTGGCCCCCAAAATATGAAGAAAGCTGCACAATATGGCTCTTACATTTTTTAATGTAAAGTAAGCACTTTATTCAAACTGATTTGTTACAGAAGATGCCATCATGAAGTTTGCATGAACACTGTGATGGAGCAGGTGGTGTGATCATTTTCACACTTTAAAAATAGAAAAAACCTATTAAATTTTGAATGAGTTTAAAAACAATATGTTACGTAACATGCTCTCAAAGCTCACCTGAAGTGCTGTTATGAATAAAATATGTAAACAATCCTCTAAAAATCAGGGGTGGCATGATGGCCTGGTTTAGCACATCCACCTCTCAGCAAAAAGTCAAAGTCAGTTTAAGTCCCAGAATCAGAAAGGGTGTTTCTGTGTGGAGTTTCCGTGCTTGCATGGGTTTCCTCCAGGTATTCCAGTTTTCTCCTACAGTCCATGCACATTAGCCTAACTCTCTGCTCCAAATTGTTCCTAGGTGTGAATATGAGTGGTTGTTTGTGTGTCAGCCCTGCAATGAGGTGTTTACCCCACCTTAGCCTGGAGTCGGCTGAGATAGGCTCCACCCTCATGGCGACCCTGATTAGTTAAATTAGGATAAATTGTATTATATTAGGTCAGTGGAACTGTGTGCAATGGTTAAAATGGACACCTCACAGCAAGAAGGTTGTCTCCTTGAGCCCTGCAGCTGAATTGGGCCTTTCTATACAGAGTTTACGTTTTCTCGTGTTGGTTTCCTCTGGGTGCTGTTCAGTATCTGTGATATAAAATATACAATTTCAAAGCAGATTTGTAAAAGTGTCTTTTCTAGAATTTTCTCTGCAATGAGTTATGCGAATTTAAATCTCCAATTCTCTTTTGTTTTGCATCACAGTGAAAGAGTAAAATGTGATATGTAATTTGTAGCCACCAGTATTTGTTATTCAGAAAAACTGTCAGCTTTGAGATGAACACAACGCATGAGATGACAACACTGGATTTTCATTCTTTCATTCCAACCATGTCAGTCTTTCTCTTAACCTCCAATACTGCAGTCAGCTACCCACATCAAAGCTCCTTTTGGTGATCAAATTTCCAACAAAGCACAGCATGGAGTATGTCTTTCTGCCTTTGCAAGACCTGTCAAAAGTACCACATTGAGTTTTAAAAGGGCAAAGTCACTTTCCCGATCATTATACACACACTTCTTTATTAGATCAGTAAAAATTGTGTTCAGAAATGTCATAAATTAGATACTATTAAACTGTAGATCAGGTACAAAGTGATTTAAAATCTCTATCAATAAATACATCTTCATACTGGCTTGCTAGTTTAGGAACTAGTTAAGGAAGTTATTAAGAATACTACCAGTCTATCGGTTAAAAACCCCACTGGGGAGGAGAGTGAATATATAACTATGTTTAGTACCTTCTCATTTCTTGAACTATGAAGACATATTCCATGGTCAAAAAAAAAAAAAAAAAAAAAAAAGATACTGTGTTTCAGTAGGGTCAAATTATTGGCCTGCATCAAGCAAAGGAAACAACTAAGGAGATTAATAAAATTCAAAGTATTGGTTTATTGGTCTTATGCACTATTGAAACCTGGTAAGACAAGTGATGAACTATCAACTTTGTGGAGAGGATGTGAGCAGGAAAAAATTTCAGCCAACTGTGATGGGAAAAAACTTAAATGCTTGGTGAAATTAAATCATAAAATGTCAACAGTAGAACCCATGGCTATGTTTATAATAAAACAGAAAATTTCCACATGCACAATGCAATGATTGCATGCAATGACTGCTGTGTGGCCATAAAAAAAAACAACAACAATTTATTAGTGAGACAAATCTAAATAACAGGCTTAAATTTTATAGGGAGCATAAAGATCAGACTTTGGAGCAATCAGAATTACCAGAAATGATGGGCAGGTCAAGGTAAGAAGGGAGGCACATTAAGTGATGGACCCACCATGAATAAAGGCCACTGTAC
This sequence comes from Neosilurus mollespiculum, assembly GCA_030014195.1. Taxonomy (NCBI): domain Eukaryota; kingdom Metazoa; phylum Chordata; class Actinopteri; order Siluriformes; family Plotosidae; genus Neosilurus; species Neosilurus mollespiculum. Next base: position 3,911,163 of record JAQMYF010000022.1, read on the forward strand.
AAGCCTCTTGAGGCAGTGCTGTGTGACAGTAAACTAAAGTAAGCTGACTACCTCTGTGTACTAAATAGTAAGGTTATCCCATCAATGGAAATAAAATTGTAGTCTTAATCTTAAAATGTGAATGAGTGGTTCAGGGCTTGAGAAATCATTTTCACAAATGAACTGGAGCCACAGGGTCCTGACCCTACTGAAAATCTTTGGGGTACGCGGAAGAAAAGTTTACAATTTCAACTTTCTTATAGTCAAGAAAAAAATGTATTTATAGCAAAAAAATTAACCATGACTCATGTCATGCTCTGACTGGAAGTAAGTTCACTTTACCACCAACCAAGTTGCCAGTACAGACAGAAGCCTTGATGCATTCCTTCCTTGTACCCTGAGAGATGGTGGGCCCAACTGAGCAGTGATTGAGGATTGCAGGAAGCATGGTGCAATGTAGGTTGTAACAAGTGCTTAAAGGTAGGTGGATGCTGGTCCATTTTTGGTACACATCACTGTGTTAAATCTTATGCAGCCAGAGGAAACCTACAGGAAAACTTGTGATGTTTAAAGAAACATGTGGTATGAGCGTATCAGAATAGCAATGTGAGAGGAGAAGGAAAACTGATTGTCCATGGTTATGTCTAGGTTATTCATGAGAAGAGTACTAATTGGGAACAGGTGGTGGTGATTAGCAGCCTGGGGAGCTAGAACGCAGCAGTGGATCATGTGTTTCGTTGTTTGGTAAGGATTAGCGAAGTTTGTTTGTGGAACAGATATGACACTTTATTTATCTCCGATCCAAAACTTGTGAAATCAATAGCCCATACAAACTAAAAGAATACCACATTATTGCCTATGTTATTCGATCATTCATTCATTTTCTGAACTGCTTAATCCTAATTAGGGTCACAGGGAGGCTGGCGCCCATCTCAGCCGACTCTGGGCGAGGGCAGAGTACATCCTGGACAGCTCGTCAGGCCATCACAGGGCCTACGTTATTCATTAGATATCAAACTTCAGCAGTTTAACAAAATCAAAGGATAAAAAAATGAATGGAGCTGTTCGTGCACTGGGTGGCACAGTGGTGTAGTGGTTAGCACATCTGCCTCACAGCAAGAAGGTCATGGGTTTGATTCCCGGGCTCGGGCTGTGTGGATTTTGCATGTTTTCCCGTGCTTGCGTGGATTTCCTCCGGGTATTCTGGTTGCCTCCCACAGACCAAAGATGGCTGAGATAGACTTCAGCCTCCCCACAACCCTATTAGGATTAATTGGTTCAGCAAACGAGTGAGTGTCCGTGCAGCATAACAGGGAAAGAAAATGTTAGCAAGAGGCAGAAAAATTTTACTCACTGTCATATATCTAAAGGAACTGCTTAATATGCATACACTGTGCTGTTCCTCTAGGAGTAAAGAATAAAAAAAATCTGACAGGGTAAATCGCTTCAGGGTAGAAACCAACTGCTATCACACATGGTACTGACCTACTGCCTTACTCCCATGGCAGTTTAGCTTTTTCTGACTGGTCTGACATGTTATCATAGGAAAATATTTAAGTGTCAGCACTGTTTTTCTCATATCTGTTCAGAACTATTCCTTAGTGGGACATGCTCTTTTCATTCCACTTCACAAAAAAGTAAAGTAATCTTGGTGGTCTAACAAGCATCTTGTGATATTTCCAACAGTGAAGTATCCCTTAAATGATTGCTTTAGACTTTAAAAGTTCTGAAAATATACACGAAATACTTTTTGCTGAAAAAAAATCATTCTTGAGGTTGACATTTGTTGACAAGGTACCTTATAACCAGGATAAGAGGTTTATGTACTTGAAAAGGAAGAAGAACCTTCAGGGACAGAGCTAATAGATTACAGAAGTAATAGAGCAGCCTTACAAGCTGTCAAAAAGTCATCGTAGCGGCGTATCATGATAATAGGCAAATGCAAAGTAGTCTTTTTTCTAATACTTTGTTTATAATTAAACATAAAGTTTAATCTTGGGTTTAGCTTTGGGTCGTAGAAACTGTGTGAATTTAAAATCCCAAATAATATATATATATATATATATATATATATATATATAATATTAGGATCCATTAATTCATTTATGTTTAGCCAGGGACTGGTGTCTATCTTCAGGTCAGTGGGAGTGAATTTACCCCTGGAGTATTGTTGTAGCCAGTGTACCGACCAACATGATTTGTTTTGTTTTTTAGATGTGGAAGGAAACTGAAGAGCACTTACACACACAAAAAAAACATAGATATGGAAAGAACATGAAAACATAGATATGTTCTTCTTATTGAAAGTAACCCATGTTTAAGATTGAACCAACAACCTTTTACCTTACCTGCTGTGATACTGTGCAGCCTTCTATATAACTACAAAGTAGTTTCAAGAGTGAATATCTGATGTGTTTTATCTTCCATTGTTGGTTAATTTTGTCTGAATACAAAGGTTTCCTGGCAAAACCGTGTGACCAGTGGAACGATTTTGCGTATTTGCGATAACTTGGCAGTGCAACACCAATCCATGGAACGTGGTGATCAAGTGTTAAGAAAGAGAAGAAAGCATATGATTTTTACTTTTTTTATGATGATAGTTTGTGCTCTTGACTTGAAATGGTAATATCATCTAATATAATTGCACCTGGCACAATAATAATTGCACCTGGTGCAGTAAGCAAATGGTTTCAGAAAGACGTTGTATTGTATTTTATTACCAATAGATAACACTGTATATCATGTTTATTTAATACTACTAGTAAGTGATTGGGCAGCTTTAAATATGAAAGAACTGTAAGCATTTCTTGATAAACATTTATAAACATTTATAAAGCCATAAAACAAGTGTCATTAAAAAGCTAATATTTTATCTATTTTGATGTCAGATCAGCATTTATATTATGCGCCCATATCTGCAGAATGGGTTGTTTGGTTATGAGAAATATTTTCTCACTGAGAATTGATAGAGCAAAGGAATCGTTTCAGGTTAATTAAAGAACAAGTGTAATATCAGAATGTGCAAAAAGAAGTGGACATTAAATGTAAAATTTTTTAGGTCATCATATATTAGGCAAAGGCAAACAAATATAGAAGTCTGCACACTAAACCTGAACAAACAGCTGTACAATTGTACAGAACTATGAGTAGTAAAGGACTGCCATCATTCTGTACATACAGAGACAAACTGTTTTTTTTTTTTTGCTTTACTCCATTGACTAGTATAAGACATCAGTGGGTGAAGGAAACCTGTCGTGCTAAAGATGCTCATCATTATCTTGACGTCCCAACCAGACACACAGTGCACAATATAAACCGTTATGTAGAAACTGCAGGACTCTGCAAAAGACCTGTGTCTGAGATGGACATAAAGAGGTTAATTGATTCCCAGAATAGCCTGGGTAAGATAGTGTATAGGTGGGCACAGTGCCAGTTGTATTTTCTGTGCACAAAAAAAAATAATAATAAAATATTGTTTGTGCCTTAGCAGAGCAGAAGAAAACACAAGAAGGTGGCTAATTACCAAGGCCTTATGTTGTATGGTTGAATGCAATTGCTGTTAGGCTTTTTGTATGCTCCATATGCTGTTCACACTGTCAAACTATACAATATATTCTTAATACATACTATATCATATTATATACAGATTTTGCCTAATTTCTCTTTCTCAATCTATTTACTGCGTTCCTTATTTATTGGCACACTCCTTGAAAGTGAGTCAAATTAATATGAACTAGTTTCCAAACTATTGGCACCACCCAAGATAGCACTGAGTCTCGTTCTGTAATACCTAATAACATTGGATACACATGTGAAGGAATATTTGTCCACTTTCAGAAAAGCATAGATGGCTTAAAAAACACAGCTTTAAAGAGATTGTGTTGAATGGGATCATGTTTGTGATTATGTTTGCTCTTAGTCATTGTGAAAGCTCCTAGTCTTAACCTTTTGGCTGAGACAACCAAGTTTTGTGACAAAATATTTGGATAATTAGCTGAATCCAGTTCTTTGTTAATTTCTAACACTACTGTATTATTATGGCCTTTGCTAGGATTAGTGATATTTGCCAGGATTTCCCTCTTGATATTTTTCTCTAATTTAGTCATGGCCAATTTCTTTCCATCAAGTAGCTCTCCCCTATCACATGAGACCTAGCAACAAGGGAGCAACTGGCTAATGTCACTGTAATTGATAGGGGAGAAAGAGAATATGCCATTCTTCCCTTCTTAAATGCATGGCCACTCCAGCTTTCTTGGTTCCTGGCTATGTATGGTCTTGGCATCACTGGGATTTGAACTCTGCATGACACTCGTCGCGCATTTCCGTTGCACAAGTGGGCTAACTAAAATATTCCTTATTTGACCTTGTGCAGACCATCAGCCACTTTTGTGCTGAAATATTTTTCTCCCGGGATGATTAATGGAAAGTTGTGGGTAACTTCATAATATTTATCAAGTATTATTTCACACACAGATGTTGAATGTGAAAATACCTTGCTATTTGGATAGCAGAATGGCCAGACTAGTTTGAACTGACATGAAGTCTACAATAACTCAAATAACCCCTCTACAATTGTAGAAGAGAAAAGCCCAACATGACAAGCCTTGAGGAGGATGCACGAAGAAGAGATATCTGCTTGCACTCTTGTCACCCAAGAATAGCCATGAATCTGAAGGTTGGCAGCAAGGTTGGAGTGTTTTTTTTGGGGGGGTCTCCATCCTGCAACAGTCCAGTTGAGCGTGTGCTCCCTGGAGGGCTGTTCATTCTGTATTTTAGAAATGGTGCAAAAATATGCATAATTCGTTTTTAAAATGTTATAAAACGTTTTTCCCTTTGTGAACAATGAGTCAACTGGCAAGTTTTTTTATATTCTGTTGATCCCAGATTCAGTTTAGCATTTACAGTGATTCTGAATAAACATATAATTAATTGTGCCTTCAAATGCTGTGTACAATTTAAAAGCATAATAATAATTACACCTACTGTGGACATGTAAACAAGCCCTGTCCAAAATAAGCTTGGATTGATCCAGCTTCAGTGTACCCAGAGACTTTGGACAATTTCATGCTCTCAACTTTGTGGGAACAGTTTGGGAATGGTCCCTTCCTGTTCCCACATGACTGCGCACCAGTGTACAAAGCAAGGTCCATAAAGACTTGAATGAGCGAGTTTGGTGTGAAAGAAGTTGACTGGCCTGCACAAAGTCCTGACCTCAACCCAACAGAACACCTTTGGGATGAATTAGAGCGGAGACCGCAAGCCAGACCTTCTCATCAGTGTTTGACCTCACAAACGGTCAAAAATTTCCACAAACACACTCCTAAACCTGGAAAACTTGCCTAGAATAGTTGAAGCTGTTATAGCTGAAAAGGGTAGGGCGACGCCATATTAAACCTTATGGATTAAGAATAGGATGCCACTTAATATCATATGCACCTAACAACCTCCCCCCCCCCCCCTTTTTCCTCCTCTTTGTGTTTTGCTGAGGTACACATGCTATGCCGTGGATGTCCGTGATCCTGATTCTCCTGACCCTTCTGCTCTGTGAGGCCTGTGGTCGGTCCTGGTGTGCTGATGCTGGCTGGAGTTC
>JAQMYF010000022.1:3926655-3946358 GCA_030014195.1 Neosilurus mollespiculum
TTCATAGTCATGAAAAGAAAGGAAACTCATTGAATGAGAAGGTGTGTCCAAACTTTTGGTCTGTACTGTATATATATCAAACAAAGCTCCAGGATGTCTAAAAGGAACCTTGGGTAACTTGTAAGGAACTCAAGGCCTGTCTCACACTGCATGTGTTAATGTTCTTGAGGAGAACATTGAACAAGAATCCTGTGCATGGCAGGGTTGCAAGGGGGAAAAAGCCTCTGCTTCTATGCTTTGTTAAAGATTACATGCTAAGCCAGAAGACTATTGGGGGAGGGGAGTAACATAGTTTGGGCCTGTTTTGCTGCATTTGTGCCAAGACAGTTTGTCAACGTTGTTGAAACGAATCTCAAAAGAAAATGGATCATGCTGCAAGATACTGACTTTAGAGTCATAAGTTGTTCTACCAAAATACGGGTAAAGAAGAATAAATTTTATGTTTTGGAATAACTAAGTCAAAGCCCTGACCTTCATTTAATAGAAATTTTGTGTGAGCAGTTCATGTGAGGAAACCCACCAATATCACACAGTTGAAGCTGTTCTGTACAGAGGAATAGGCTAAAATCCCTCCAAGCTGATGTGCAGGAATGATCAACAGCTACCACAATCACTTAGTTACATTTACCGCTCAAGAGGGTCAGAAAGCAAAGATTTACACACTTTTGCTGCTCACAGGTATGTAATATTAAATCATTGTCCTCAATAAATGAGTTACCAAGTGACCAAGTATGTATGTGTGTGTGTGTCTGTGTGTCTGTGTGTGTGTGTGTGTGTGTGTGTGGATATTGCACAGTACCGTATATAGCGAGGCACAGCCAACAACGTTTATTTATGTAGAATAACAATATTGTGGCATATATGAAAATACAACAAGTATCGATGTTGGTTTCGGTCATTTCTATTTTCACTTATTTGCCCAAATAAATCTGAAGAAACCAAACCTTTCATGCTATAAGGAATCACAGTGGGTTACAATAAAGCCTTTTATGAACTTGTTATTATAACTTGCTGTGAAGTTCACATCACAGCACGAACCTCCACAAATCTTCATCTCCATGACCCAAAATAGATCCAGGTAACCTTCTTCCTTGATCATAAAGCCATGAATAATTGAAAGTACGTTGTTCCAGGAATAATTTCTCCCATCAGCCTGAAATAAATGAGGCAGCAAATTCAATGAAGAGAATCTAATCAGATCTGAAAATCAATTAAGAATACCAAGTCCTCTGAGTAAAAAACTTAGTAAAACTTAATGCCTTCTTTTTATTATGATGACTTCATTAATTGTAAGATACAATAATGGAATAACTCAACTTTTCTTGAGTGGCTTCATAGTCACAGTATTTTTCACTGATGCAAACAAATTTTTGTAAATCAGTCACGTTTTGTTTGCTTTTTGTTCTCAAACCATTCGCTTTTTTTTCACTCATTATTAGCACAAACAAAATGCAATTTAAAACATACGAATGATGACAAAATACTCGGAATATGGCGGATGTCAGCAAGTCTCAAACTTTTGTCAAACTTTCTATGTGGAAGTCTCCAACTGGTTGCTTTTCCTTGCAAACAAAAAACTAATAAGTTGTGAGCAAAACGACAGCCTGGAGACCATCTCATGACATGTGCAGACTTTTTGAGAAGAGATTACTCCATGTCAGAGCTTTGTTTTGTGACATTCGCAGAAATTTCAAACATTTTCTACCACGAACTCCACGAACCAGGTGACTAAAATGCGATGCTGCGAATGTTGCGAGACAAATGTGAGGACATTTTGAGAATGAAAAGGGACAGCCGCGAATTACCATTCGCATCAGTCACTTTTCTATCGCACCTGTTGTGTAATCACCCCTTAACCATAAATGTTCATACATCATAAAAGGAGCTGGGTGTCCATTACAGTTTACAGTGTGCAGTATAGAAGCAATATTTGCTTCTTTAGCTGGGTTCAGGCAGAAGAAGCCACAGGAAGCTCTTATTGGCAAATGGGAGAAGGAGTGAATTAGAAACAACTATATGAAGATTAGAAGGCGATGAAAGACACAGAGTATATATATATTACAGACAGTGGTCACATCATAACTTTATTAAACTTAACAAAAACAGAATTGACCACCAAAGCAAAACAGGATTTCAGAAAATGTTTTATTAAATGTGTATTGTAAATATGGATGGATGGGTACAATTTAATTTCCAGTGCTTTCTGTGGTGGTGCCGTCCTTTAGCCCCATCACCTCAAAGCAAGAGGTTATAAGTCCAAACCTCATGGCCGACTGTGGCCTTTCTGCGTGGAGTTGGTATGTTCTTCCCATGTCCGCCAGGTGTTCTGGTTTCCTCTCACAGTTAATTAGGTAATTGCCCATAGATACATGCGAACAGTGGTGGCATGGTGGTGTGCACATTGTAGGCATTTATGCCGCATAGCAAAAAAGTCTCGGGCTTGGCGAGGGAGTTTCTGTGTGTAGTTTGCATGTTCTGCCAGTGCTTGCATGGGTTCGCACTGGGTACTCTGATTTCCTCCCACAGTCCAAAGACATGCACATTAGGCTAACTGGCTGTTCCAAATTGACCCTAGGTGTGAAAGTAAATGGTTGTGTGTGTTGCACTTCGATGGTCAGGTGAGCTGTTCAACGTGTATCCCTCCCTGACTCAGGCTTCAGCCTCCCCGTGACCCTAGTAGGATTAAGCGGTTCGGTGAATGACAGAGTGAGTAAATGTGAATGGGAATAGTTGTTCAGCTCTGTGTTAGCCCTGGCCCCTGAAATAAATCGGTGATCTGCCTCAAGAATGTTCTCCATCTCTCACCCAAAGTCAGATGAGATTGGCTTCCAGCTTCATTAATAAAGAGCCATCGATGTGCATACTTTGCAGTTTGGGTCAGTAATCCAAAACACTTTTTAAATAAAGCCAAATATACTGAAGCTAAATTACAATATGAAGTAATTTAGAAAAATGTTAAACAAATGTTCACAACCGCACTAATGGTCAGCACATCATTATTTTGTCATTTGGACACAATACTTAAAAGGGCTGAAAAAAATTATATCAGCCACCCATTAACACTTAAGTAGAGGCTTTTTATGTTAGGGACTGAAATTAAAAGCCTATGTTTGGGATAATTGCACTTTCATGATGCACATGATGGCACAAATCCACAGAGTGAGCTGTATTTAATGATTGATTAAAAGGAAAGATTAAAATCATGAGAAAGGCAGACTCAAGCAGTATATACATATTCAGCCAATATTACGTGTTCATTATGCATGGATATGCATCATTATATTCAATGAAATGCAGGAAATAAATGTACTATTCACTCTCATACACCAAGCCAGCATGCAGATGATAAATCAATCATGCAAATGAGTACAAAATACATGACGCCTACATATTAACATTTGACTGGAGTTGCATTCATACAATTATCATGTCATTTATAGTTTTTTTTTTCTTTAAATCAGAAAAGGATGGAGCATAAACTGCATTCACAGACCCTCAGTCAGAGAAAACAAAAAGACCAGCACCAGTCATCAATATACATCGACTAAATAATATATAATGGCTTATTATTACAACCTCTGTAGGAATTTTACATTATCACATGATGTGTGCTTTTCTAGTGTTTGTTTGAAGAAGGAGGACCATTCCCCAGTATTTTTCCATGAGGATTTTTGATTTACTATGAAAATCAATAGCCTTGCAGGCTGTTTTCATACACTTCGGCTGTGTGGGTAAAACCTTTTGTCTGCAGCTGCATTTGAGTCTGATGTAATGGGCTTCCTATGTTTTTTTTGTTTGTTTGTTTTTTGTTTTTTAGAGACAGTTAGAGGTTTTTAATTTGGCTCACCGTGGAATGCTATTGTACTCCCAATTAAAAATCTATTTACAGCATAAACATATGGAATAAATCCAGATGCTGAATATCAATGCTGAGATGATGGTAGAATTTTTCACTGGGTTAATGTACTATGCCAATATTTTTCCATGCACATAAACCAAATAAGCATTAAATCATTTCCTTCTCTTTAATCAACAACTGTTTGTTTGTTTGTTTGTTTGTTTGTTTGTTTGTTTGTTTTCCTTGGCAGCCAACAGCACCAACAGGTACTGCTAAACACATCAGATTGCATTACTGATAAGACTTTACACTTGTTACAGTAAATGGGATACTGCCCAGGCACAATTAAGAACAAACTGGCTAAAAAGAAAATAAAAGAGTGCTACAAAAGAGTGCTCCAACACTATTACTGTAGTTACATTTCTAATTAATGTTACACATTGAGGCAATAGAGGACATTGGGGAAAAACCACATCTCCGCTAGTCTGCTGAAGACTCACTGCTTCACTGAATCACTGCTCAGTAGAGAGCATACTGACCTACTCCATCTTGGCTTAGTTTGGTAACTGCTCAGAGGCAGACAGGGCAGCTCTCCAGAGGGTGGTGACATAGCACAGATGCCCCCTTCCCCCAAACCGAAATATATCTTTATCAAGAACAGTACCCTAACCATTGCATTACCTCTTTACACTGCTACCCTCTGGAAGGCCCTATATGGCCCTGAAGTGCCAAACCATGAGACTAAGGAACAGAAATATCTGCAGAAATATCGTAAGTCCAAAGTCTCAAAAATGGCCCTACCAACAAGTGACCTCACATAAAGTATCTACTTATAGTAATATCATTGTTGAAAATGTCAGACAGTTTTATACCTACATTTTCCTCTCCAGTCTGAGAGCCTGCTCCACATGAATATGATGACCGAAATGAACCAGAATTTGATTTTACATCTGCTTCAACGTAGGGGTAAATTTTATGCCTTATCTTAGTGGGAATCTGATTTACAAGATTGTGTTAAATTTATGGCTTCTGTGCTTCTATGCTATGTGTTTAACAGGCACCCTGAGGCTGTATAATCTGTACACGACTATTTTAAAGTAAAACTGCCTTTTAAAGGGAAGCTCACACTCATGTTGTAGTGTTGGCTTAGTGGTTAAGGCCATGGGTTACTAATCTGAAGGTCAGCGGTTCAATCCCCACTGTGGGCCCTTGAGCAAGGCCCTTAATCCTCGATTGTTCAGTTGTATAAAGAAATGATGATTGTAAGTCACTCTGGATAAGAGCACCTGCCAAATGCTGTAAATCTAAATTGTTCATAGCACTTCTTTGCCTGTACTGTTTTTTGGAAAAGGGTCCAGTTAAAACATTCCAACCAAACAAGCAAACCCCTTGTACCCCTGGTAATCCCCTGGTTTAAGAGAAAAAGATGTTACAGCATAATTAGTGTGTAATGTAATATGTAAGTGATACAGAACATTTTCATGTAAATGACCATAAATCGCATGTAAAAAAGTAGCGAGTGTCATTTTAGGTGAAAAAACTCCCCACATACTAGAGGCTCTTACCTTTGTAACTTTTGTTCCTTTTGGTGAGGCGCTATTCCCGTCCGTTGTCATCCTTTGACTTTTTATGTAGGAATTTCGTAGGAACAGCGTCCGGTTTTAGACATGAAAGCTTGGGCTTCGTGCTGGGTAGTTCTGCCTGGAGGTCACGCCATTAGCAGTTCGGGTTGAAGTGGTCTTCGCAGGCTACTGAATTACGCCTGAGAGGAAATGTTTTCAGAGTACGGCCTGTGTCGATGTCATGTTACGTTTTCCGTGGTTTCTGTGCTTGTTGTTTGTGCAGCAGTATGCTTTACACTCTGTCATTTTCCTGGTGACACAGCTCAGCACTCGCCGATAATGTGTAATCTCAAACTGGTGTCTGCTGCATGCAGCCCAGTCAATAGGACAAAACAACAAATTTGCATCACTACCAGGGCTAGAACAGCCAATGAAGAAGGCAACATGTCGCTGCACATACCTAGCAGTTATAGTAGTGTGACAGCACTTGTGCGTACTTGACAAGAAGGAAGGACCAACATTGCCTGACGGAAACGCTGATGTCATACGTGATCTTTTTAAAGGGCTAGTAATACAAATTCTCCACAGGTACACTTTAATAGCCCGTATTTCTTTTTCAGCATATTCCAAATTGATGTACTGAATATGTTCAGTGGAGATGCAATGGCTATGTATATTCAGTTTTCCCTTTTTTCACAGCATAGCCTGCTTTTCTCCTATAATCAGCTTTGGTTTTTTCTTATTTTAAACAACAAATACAGTATTTACAGGTAATAGTTAAGAATCAAACCAAAAGTAGATATTCAGAGCTCATTCATTCATTCATTTTCTGAACAGCTTAATCATAATTAGGGTCGCAGGGAGGCTGGCGCCCATCTCAGCCGTCTCTGGGCGAGGGCAGAGTACACCCTGGACAGTTCGCCAGGCCATCGCAGGGCAGAAACACGGTGACTGCAACTCAGTGGTCTACTCTTTACGAACAACAGCAGTGGTTCTTTAAAATGTCTCTGACCAAAGAAAGTGAGATACATGGCTGGCTTTTAATAACCCAGTTAGCTGCACTGGGGGGACAGCAGTGACAACTCGGTGACAGGGGGCTTGAATCCCTGACCTTCATATCAGTAAGCTAGCACACTTCCACCGGGCCACCATTGCTCTTGTACTTTTATTAACTGGTTATTTCATTTCATTTCTGAAACACTTTATCCTTCATTAGGGTCTTCTCCAAGAAACGAGTGAGTGCACCCCAAACAGTTCACCAGCACAGACAGTGAGAGACATGGCTGGCCTTTGATTACCCAGTTAGCTGCACTAGGGAGACAGCAGGGGTCCAAGTTGGGGGTTGGCGGTTCAAGTCCCACTGATAGTGGGACTTGAACCCCCAACCTTTGGATCAATAATCCAGCACCCTACCACCGAACCACCACTGCCCAATACTCAGAGCTGTTAACTGTTAAAACAATCAATCTGACAGGGCACGCCAGGACAACACGATCTCATCTCATATTCATCTTCTGGTCTCAAACATAGTGTACAGTAAAAAAGAAATTAAAAATTCTGTGCCATTCCCAGACTCTCGGAAGGGACTGTATGCCACTGTAATACAAGTTTGCCTGTCTAGTCCAGTAACCCTAACAGAATTCTCATTAACAATGCACCTCTGGTATGATGGGGCCAGATAATGAATGGCACTGCGGCACATTAGTGAGGCCCTGGGCGATAGAGAGGAACGAGTGTCTAAGCCGGTGTTTCAATAGCTCACTTCTGTTTAAATTCAGGAGGTTGGAGTCGAGTGTAAGCAGCACCATTATTAATGATGTCAGTTTTACTCCTGGTGCAGTGGTGTGCAATAAATGATATCCATCCCCCTGCTCTAATTTATCCTTCCTGGGCTCTAACCAGGACCACTGTTTAACATAACATGGATGGATCCCCCTTGGCTTACTTAGGAGCCTCTTATAAAGGTCATTTTACCTGCTGTGTTTGTGTATTAAATTTGATTTGCCATTTTCCACCAGCAGCCCTTTGTGGCATCATGGATTTTAGCAAAAGTCTAAGTGAAAATCAATAGCTGGAGCCTAAACAAGGTTTAAATCGAGGCATAATGTCCATAACAGTTTGCTGAATGGATCTGAATTATCCAGCGGAGATTGGTGCTGGGTGAAATATGCCAGGCAGCCATGTGAAGCGGACCTCAGCTCTAGGAGTAATTGAAGTTCAATGGCAGTAGAAGATGTTTATGAACCATGTCAGTTCCAAACAGAAATGCGCTCTCATACATTATGTGTAGGTGTAGATCTGTGTCTGGTAGATACCCAAACCAGTGTTTCATTTAATGCTCAAATAAATACAGGAAATTCATCCTGACTGTGGTGGTGCTGGTGTTGCTGCCTTACAGCTCCAGAGTCAGGGTTCAATCCCTGAGTTCAATCTTGAATAAACTCCTTACAACTCCCAAATTCTATGACAGTAAACTATTCTAAATTGCCTCTGCTGTGTTCCTGCTAAGCCTGTAATGATCCTGGGTCAGTGCTGGACTACTACAACCTTGACCTTGATAAAGTGGTTACTGTTGTGAATTTTTATTTTGTTAAATGTGTGTGGGTTTCCTCTGGGTTCTCCAGTTTCTTCCCATCTCCTAACAACATGCTGGTAGGTAAATTGCCTTCACTAAACTACTCTATTTGAGAATGAGTGTGTGTGTATGTTTGTGTGATCCTCATCCAGGGTGCGTTTCCGTAGGGTTGATCACACTAGAGGTGTAATAGAATTGTTTTTTTTTGTTTGTTTTTTTTTTTGGGTGGGGGTTGGTTTGCAAATTTTGAAATATGCTTCAGGACTCCACATTCAAGCAAATATTTCGCAGCTTAAATATGTACATTGCGCGAAAGTCGCGAGAAGGCTGCATGACAATTTTAGCAACTGATTTCCGAGTAATTTGCAATTGGTTTGTTGTTTGGCGAAAAAAAATAATCTCCTATCATAAATCGGTGTTGTTGTTTTGTTCGATATTTGTTCTCAGACCATTCACTTTTTATCCGTGCATTATTTGAGTGAACAAAATGGGAATGATGGCAAAATATGGCGGATGCCAGAAAGTCTCAAGCCTTCCATGTGGAAGTCTCTTTTTTCCTTGCAAATGAAAAACGAATAATTTGCGTGCATAATGACAACTTTGCGACCTTTTCACGACGTGCAGACTGCTTGAGAAGAGTTTAAGACTATTCTGCCTCAGAGCTTCGTGGAAATTTCAAACATGATTTTTTATCGCGCCTCTAATGTGATCTAAAAATTGTCACGCAACCACCTTGCGACTTTCATTTTTCATGATATACATATTTAAGCCACAAAATATTTGCTTGCATGTGGAGTCACCAAGCATCTTGACACGAATTTCAAAATTTGCAAAAAAAAAAATTGCAAAAAATTCAGTTCGCCTCAGTCACTTTTCTATTGCATCTCTAGTGTGATCACCCCCTAAATGCTCAGTGTTCCTGTGACAGGGAGCAGATCATCAGTAACCCTGAGCAGGATGTCTTTAGGTATTGTGTTTAATGAGATTTGCTATGATATGTTCAAGCATTTCAGAATTCAATCAGAATAATGTTTTAACAGCAGTTATTTACCAGGCCATGCTGTGATTGCAGCGGGATTTTATTGCCTTGAAAATTTCTGCTGTGACACCCCAACAAACGAAATTTCCTAACCTGCCTCATTGCAAACTCGGAGGAAACCCCAGATTATGGTCATATTTGTTTGAGCATAATGAAGCGACAGCACTGTCTGGGAAACAGTACCATCATTCAGGAGACAAACTCTATAATGGTCTATAATCACCCAGATGCAGAACAACAGATAATATGAATTTAATTGAAATTAATGTGTTGTAGGAACCTTTTAATATTTGTATGGGACAATGTTGTCGATTTTTTATCTGTCTGTGCCTGTGTTAATAGTTTTTTAATGATCTTTTAATGAATATATTATCTCCTGAATAGAACGCAAGCCTACATATGCAGTTAGGCCGGGGTGGTTTCTCTCAGTGTAACGAGATGTCACACATGCTCAGACTGAGTCTTTATACCTGAATGATGCGCAGTGGATAGAAATAGACTCCCACCACAGAGACAATTACTCCAACCCACAGCTATGCAGAGCAGAGGGAAACAGAGCGAGAAAGACAGCAGGGAATGAGGGTGCACAGGGCCCTGTTAGTATACTTTTGTTTTTATTTCTCTTCTCAGAAAGCACTACGTGACTAATTTTCACAAACCTCCATCAAAAAGCTGGGCAGACTTCAATAAGAAAGAGCAGCTGTGATGGATTGCTACATCTTTTGCTAGGGGGGGAAAAAACGCAAGTGGATGCACACACACACACACACACACACACACACACACACACACACGTCTACAACCACTACAGCAACAATGGCTGTAGCCCTCTTGTCTTTTCTCTCTATCTCCCAAAGTCAAACACCCATTCAGATCTCTAAATATTCCTCTCCCAGCTGGCCTGTAAACACCCGAAACATAATGGGATAACACTTCAGCATTCGATTACCAGCAGCCATTTTATTTCCTCTTCCACTCCTGCCATGCTCATAGGCGTGTACAAGATTGAGATTAGTCGGAGGAGTGTGAGACAATTTCTAAAGCCATTTTTACATAATGTGCCTAATGAGTTTAACAGTGCTTTCTTCTCTCTCTCTCTCTCTCTCTCTCTCTCTTTCTCTCTTTCTCTCTCTCTCTCACACATACACACACACACACCCACACACACACACTTCTGTGCCAAGTGCATTTGCCACTCAAATTAATAGGTGCCCTAGGAGAAAGCCTGACTTCAAAGAAAGGAAGGAAGACTTGCAGTAGCCATGGATCACAGTTAACAATAGTTCATATAGGTGTTGATGCAATCAGTTTAGAGCTTGAATCTTGTTTAAAACTCGGGCTAAAGCTGAGTAAAAGCAGCGCACTGCAGAGAGAGGAGGAGCTAGCAGACGAATGACAGGGAAGAATAAATCATTATGACAAGAAATGGTTTAAGTGAATCTGTGTGTCCAAACAATCTTCCTGTATTAGTTCTGTGATAAATAAACATGAATCACATCCGTAAATTTTTTTTTTATTTATTTATTATTATTTTTTTTTAGCTTAGAAAGATTGCTGTACAAACCCAACAATGATACTCTCTAATAATCAAACATTTTCTCAAGTAATATTGAGGGACATTTCAGAAACATGCAAAAGAGTTCAACTGGCTCCCTAAATTGTCCATAGGTGTGAATGTGAGAGTGAATGTTTGGCTGTGTCTCTAATCACACTCCGATAAACTGGTGACCTTTGCAGGGTGTCGCTGAAAAGCCTGAAATCAGCTGGATTTGGTTCCAGCTTCCCCGTTTACACTGGGGCATGATGTCCACGATCTTCACAATAGGAGATAATCGTGATGAGCGTGGGGGAACTTGGTGGAATCATGATGATCTTGAGGAAACTTGGTGGATTCATGGTGATCTTGAGGGAACTTTGTGGAATCATGATGAACTTGATAGAGCTTGGTGGAATCATGATGATCTTGAGGGAACTTGATGATCTTGGGGGAACTTGGAATCGTGATGAACTTGATAGAGCTTGGTGAAATTGTGAAGATCTTGAGGGAACTTGGTGGATTCGTGATGATCTTGGGGGAACTTTGTGGAATCGTGATGATCTTGATAGAGCTTGGTGGATTTGTGATGATCTCGAGGGAGCTTAGTGGAACCGTGATGATCTTGAGGGAACTTGGTGGATTTGGGATGATCTCGAGGGAGTTTAGTGGAACCGTGATGATCTTGAGGGAACTTGGTGGATTCGTGATGATCTTGAGGGAACTTGGTGGATTTGTGATGATCTTGAGGGAGCTTAGTGGAACCGTGATGATCTTGAGGGAACTTGGGGGAATCGTGATGATCTCGAGGGAACTTGGTGGAATCATGATGATCTTGAGGGAACTTGGTGGAATCGTGATGATCTAGAAGGAACTTTGTGGAATCTTGATGATCTTGAGGGAACTTTGTGGAATCGTGATGATCTAGACGAAACTTTGTGGAATCGTGATGATCTTGAGGGAGCTTGGTGGAATCATGATGATTCACTGATCGTGGCAAAGTTTTTGACCGTCAAAAATTTTGCCATGATTATTGCAATGTATTACGACTTGACGCCAATCATGATAGAATGTGGGAATTGTAGTAGAGCACAGTAGAGCTTAACAGACATTAACAGAGCACAACAGACCTTGATGCTCTGTTGCAGGAGATCTTGATGAACATGGAACACGATTCTTTTAAGTTTAATCTCTTGGATGCACCCTACCTCATTTTTATAACCCCAATCATGCTCCTAGGGTGCTCATAAATCATGGAGCTACGTGCTTTTTTGAACTGCGGACATTGCAGACATCATGGCCCAGTCTAAACCCAGGTTAACAGGTTAAAGATAACGAATGAATGCATATTGTGGTAAAGAACCATCGTTAAAATAATACAATGACAGGAGGTGTATTGTACGCCTGAGGAAGGAAAAAAAAAATTAGGTCCGTGCTGCTCTCCTTGATTGTGTTTATATTACTCCTATCAGTCATTTTATACATTCACCTATCTATACACTGTTTAGAAAGGCAAATATGAAAGAATCCGCAATGAAACAGCTAGCAAAGCCAGATGATATTGTTGTAGGGAAAAACACAATCTTCTGCAAAATATTGTACTCGCTCCAAGAGAAATGAACAATTAACTATCGAAAGAACATCGGAGGAACCCTTTTTTAGAGAGTTTATGATGTTCTTTGTGTTATATGTGGCATATTTTATATAACAACCTATTCATTTAACAAAATCATTTGGCAGTGGCACAGTGGCACAGTGCTTAGCACGTTCACCTCACAGTAAGAAGGTTCTGGATTCAATTCCCACGCTTGGGGCATTTCTGTGTGGAGTTTGCATGTTCTCCCCATGCTTGAATGGGTTTCCTCTGGGGTAATCATGTTTCCTCCGACAGCAGGCTGATTGGCTGTTCCAAATTGCCCCTAGGTATGAGTGTTAGTGTGAATGGTTGTATGAGTGTTGGCGTGTTGTTCAGGGTGTACCCCGCCCTCGTCCAAAATTGGCTGAGATGGGTGCCAGCCTCCCTGCAACCCTAATTAGGATTAAGCGGCTTAGAAAATGAATGAACGAATAAATGCATTGCCATTTGGCATCCGTAGGGGTTTTCCTTCAGTTTGTTTAAGCACATATTTAAAAAAATAAATAAATAAATGAGAGATTACTCATTAAAAATATATTGTGAAGTGTTAACCATCAAAAATTCCTTAAGGAACTATTGTTTTTTTTTAACAGTGTACTTTCCTGTTTGGATTATTTTGAAGTCGACGTCATAAAACACTAACCATACCCAGGGGCATTAGTGAGAAAGGGGGCTGCAGTTTTTAAAGCTCGCCCACAAACCCACGAGCAGCCAGAGAGTGTTTCGCTCATTTCAAAGTGAAAAGGTAATAAATGGCTCTGTCAATACTTTTCCAGTTTAGAATGAATAATCTCACCTTTATAACTTTCTAATTAACTGCACTGATGCCACCGAATTATCGAATGTATTTAATGTAACTAAAATGAACCTACTGGAATTCCCTAAATGAGAGATTTGTCCATGCAGATAGATCATTATCTCAGCTCTAACATATATAACTCGTTACTCTGTTCATACCTCATTACTCTCTTCCTCCTTTTACCAATGTCCCTAAGACCCTCATTCTGATTTTCCTCCCTCCCTCCTCCCAATTTCATTACATTTCAGAATCATTTTCTCACTTTGTGCATCCAAACACCAAAGTACAAGAAAACAGCAGTAAATAATAATAAGGGAGAGAAAAAACCATGATACTGCACTTTAGAACAGGAAACAATTTTGTTTTCTCATCCCTCCAGTGACTGTTTATTTCACAATCATTTCCTTCATCCTTAAACTCCCTCCAGTCCTACTTCATTATGCTTGTGTGTGCGTGAGTGTGGATGAGAGAGAGAAAAAGAGAAAAAGAGAGAGAAAGTCTTGCAATAAAAAAGAGCGGCAGGGGCAGCTCAGTGGTTAAAGCTCTGGGTTACTGATTAGAGGGTTGGCAGGTCAAGCCCCAGTACCACCAAACTGCCACTGCTGGGCCCATGAGCAAGGACCTTAACCCTCCACTGCTCAGTTGTATAAATGAGGTAAAATGAATGAATGCGCTGTGTGTGCTTAAGACCTAAGAAGGTCTTAGGTTTGAGTCCAGGCTTGGGCGTTTCTTTTCGGAATTTGCATGTTCTCCCAGTGCTTTCATGGGCTTCCTCCTGGTACTCCAGTTTCCTCCAAAGACATGCACATTATGCTAATTGACTGCTCCAAATTGCCTCTCGGTGTGGATGTGAGTGTGAATGGTTGTGAGTGTTGGCCCTGCAATACTCTGGCGAGTTATTTGGGCAGTACCCTGCTTTCTCCCCAGTTGGCTGAGATAGGCTCCAGCCTCCGTGCGACTCTAGTAGGATTAAGCAGGTTGGCAAATGAGTGAGTGAGATTGAGGACATTTTGGCAGGTTCTTACATCTGCATTAGATCAATGAACATCAAAATACAAGTGTGTGTGTGTGTGTGTGTGTGTGTGTGTGTGTGTGTGTGTGTGTGTGTGTGTGTGTGTGTGTAAGATCTATGGCCAGCAAAGTGTACAAATGATATTAGACACTATATGGCAGGGCATCTGGCAGTACCTCCTTCCAAAGACACCACTGAAATGATACTAAGAACACCAAAGTCACATCCTACTGCTCAGATGGATTTTTCGCCATAAATTATTTCCCATAGTCAGGGGTTCTCTGCAGGAAAAGGAGCATGCCGCACTTATTAGTGTCCAATCTAATAGCCAATCACTCCATGATTTGGTCTCCTCCCAGAACTCTGAAGCGTTTGTAAATAGATCAGCAGATACTGTTTAAATACTTTTACTCAAACTAACTCAATCAGGCAGCTGTTTGTTCAGGGAAGAAGAAATGGAGCCATTTCTACTCAAGAAATTTTTAACAGGAGTGACACTGTGATGTTCCCAATGTTTTTATACTTAGCCCTGACTGACACGTAAGTGTTCTTGTCAGAAAGTACAAGCAAATTTTATTTCGAAGGTAATTGAATAAATCTGAACTTGGAATTTGTAAATTTTCAGAAATAGTCGGTTGAATTTGAGGTAAATGATTCATCTTGGTGAAAAATTTTGGACCACAGCAAAATTCTGGTGTGAATTTAGAATTAAAAGATATTATTATTAGATATTCTAAGATATTTTGAAGAGACCACATTTCAAGCATAATGGCGGTATTTCCAGCCGAAACCAACCGAAAACGACGTTGCACTATTTTGCGGCTATATCGCTTGTATGTGAGTCAGGTCTGAATTCAGTCAGTTACCTTCAGTATACTGATCCAAAACTGATTTGATCCAGTGATATTGCCTGGGTTACATAATGTTTTTTACTCAATATGACTGGCTATATTGTACATACTGAAAGTATTCCAAGCTATTGTAAGATTTGCTTGCTAAATATATAAATTAATTGATTAATTATTTTTTTTTAAATAATAATAAAAAAATTGTAAAAAGTGCAGGACATTGATTTTGGATTTTGACAGTCATGTCTGTTTTAATTCCATATACTGAGATTACAATATTCAAAAATTGTTCAGAACTGAATATTGCTAGGTGTCCCATGTGAAATGAAGTGCTTTGTATGACTTTCATTGTGTTCTTTTTATTTCTTACTACAAATATTTTCTCTTTTGTCCCTTTGTCCACACCATGACACAAGGCTAAGACCAGGTTTATTAGCATTCAGATAGCTAAAGGAGCAGCTAGGCCTTCCTGTCTACTGTTGGATGTATACAGATAACCTTTCCCTGTATGGACCCCAAATTTTGTATCATTGTTCTTGGGACCATCTCATGGTGGCTACAGGAACATTTTTTCACTGTTAGACGATCAGTTCTGGTGATCCATTGTTGGCGGCCATTTGACCGGATTTGCAGGTTTCTACAGTGGAATAAACTCCATAACCTCTGACTCATCTCCCTTGTTTTCGGTGTTTGTAACAGATTTCGACAAAAAGATTTATGATCTGCCCTGCAATGGCCTGGCAAGCTGTCCAGGGTGTACTCTGCCCTCGCCCAGAGTTGGCTGAGATGGGCGCCAGCCTCCCCGTTACCCTAATTAGGATTAAGCGGTTCAAAAAATGAATAACTGAATGAGATTTATGATCCTTGTTGTGTCTGTCCTGTGTCGGTGCATCGCTGCATAGAACTAACCCATCAATTTCATTTGGGTCACTGAGTTGATGCTGATTGGCTGGTATGTATTGCTGAGTTTGTAAAACACATCTTTGGATAACATAATAAATAAACTTGCAAAAACTCTGTGGGAAGATCCGCCTTTAGGCAGTGCCTAAATGAATATATATTAATCAGTACAAGTAAATATTCTACACAGGACATGTGCAGGCGTCACGGTGGCGCAGTGATTAGCATATCCACCTCACAGCAAGAAGGCCTGGGTTCGATTCCTGGGCATGGGTGTTTCTATATGGAGTTTGCATGCTCTCCTCGTGTTTGCATGGGTTTCCTCCGGGTACTCCGGTTTTCTCCCGCTGTCCAAAAACGTGCACGGTAGGCTAATTGGCGGTTCCAAATTGCCCCTATGTGTGGGGTGTGAATGGTTGTATGTGTGTTGGCCCTGTAGTGGTTCGGCAAGCTGTTCATGGTGTACCCTTCCCTTGACCAGAGATGGCTAAGATGGGCACCAGCCTCCCCGTGACCCTAATTAGGATTAAGTGGCTTAGAAAATGAATGAACGATGAATGACCATTTCCAAGTCCATACAGAAGGTGCTATAATGTTAGTGGGGACTACTGTACTGTACTGTCTGCATTAATACTGATAATCCTACAGATTCTGCATTCCACCCAGGAAATCATCTGAGATCTGAGGCATTTTGATTCTAGCTAAAAGTATACAGGCCATTTTTTATTATTATTGATCCTACAAATATCACGGAAATACTTCAGGAACATAATGTTACACCACTGTTGAAAAAATGGCATTAAAGCAAGTGGTTTGTACACGTCTGAAAAAAGCACCTATAAAAAAAAAAAAGAAAAGAAAGGCTCAGTCCTTGGTTGTGTTTATATTACTCCTATCAGTCTTTTTATAGACACACAAATCTCTCCACCTCTCAGGAAAGGAAATACAGCAGAATCCCAAACTAAACATAGAGACAAGCCAGATAATATTGTTAGGTGAGATGCAGTCAGATTTAAAAGAAGGTGTAGAGACTCAGAAGTAAATAAAACTAGTGAATCTGGGAGCAGTGCTCAGTGGTTTACACGTTCACCTCACAGCAAGAAGGACCCGGGTTCGATTCCCAGGCTCGGGGCATTTCTGTGCAGTCTGCATCTTTCGTGTTTGCCACAATTCAAAAATGCAAAGAGTGCCATGATTTATGAGCATTTATGAGCTTGGAGCACGAATTGGGTATGAAAAGGAGGCAGAGTGCATCCAAGAGATAAACTTCATTAGGAATCGTGTTTCGAAGTTCATCAAGATCCCCTACAACGGCACATCAAGGTCTGTTAAGCTCTACTATGTTCTACTACAACTCCCATGTTCTATCATATTCTCAAGATCATCACAATACCAAGTTTACTCAAGATCATTATGATTCTACCAAGTTCCCTCAAGGTCATCACGAATCCACTAAGTTCCCTCAAGATCATCAAGATTCCACCAAGTTCCCTCAAGATCATTACAATTCCACCAAGTCCCTTCAAGATCATCACGATTCCACCAAGTTTCTTTGAGATCATCACGATTCCACAAAGTTCCCTCCAGATCATCACGATTCCACCATGTCCCCTCAAGATCATCATGATTTCACAAAGTCCCCTCAAGATTCCACCAAGTTTGCTCAAGATCATCACAATTCCATCAAGTCCCCTCGAGATCATCCCGATTCCACCAAATCCCCTCAAGATCATTACGATTTCACCAAGTTCCCTCGAGATCATCCCGATTCCACCAAATCCCCTCAAGATCATCACAATTCCACAAAGTTCCCTCGAGATCATCACGATTCCACCAAATCCCCTCAAGATCATCACGATTCCACAAAGTTCCCTCGAGATCATCCCGATTCCACCAAGTTCCCTCAAGATCATCACGATTCCACAAAGTTCCCTCAAGATCATCCCGATTCCACCAAATCCCCTCAAGATCATCACGATTCCACCAAGTTCCCTCAACATAATCATGGTTTGATTCCATGACCCCCATGCTCATCACGATTCTCTCAAATCATGTTCTCTCAAGATTGTGGACATCTTGGCCCCAGTGTTAACCCAGGGTTAGCTAGCTATGTACCCCAACACACTATCATGAAATAACTCCAGGAACTAAATTACAAAAGCAGAGCTTCATATACAAGGGTATATATTAGATATGGGCTTCATCTTATCTGGAAACTTCTTAGGTACCTTCTAAAAATTGCTGCTGTATTCATTAAGGGCTGTTATGAACATGCTTTCAACATGCCTTCCTACAGCTGTATAATATAAAGATTTATAATACCACTATCTGATTGAGATACATTTTACTTCTCCCTCATGTCATCTCATTTTCCTGTCACCACCTGGTTTGGATATTGCATGCTATATAAATTGTATAACAACAGACTTGGTCACAAAGCAGTTTTTATCACAGAGTAAACAAAGCCTTGCAATAACAGCTTAACTAAAACAAAAGCTCCAGAAGGTAGCATAAGCACAAGGGGATCCAGGGAGTCTTTACTATTCCCTCCTCGACAACCCTGTGCGAGCATGAAAAATTGATGGGAACATCAACATTGAAGAAAACTTTATTTGTATTTATGTAAGAAAATATTAAGATATTAGGGGTCACGGTAGCATAGTGGTTAAGGGGTGATCACACTAGAGGAGCGATAGATAGTGACTGATGTGAATTGAGAATGCAAAAAAAAAAATTTTATTGTGATTTTTCTTGCAAATTTTTACATTTCCATCAAGAAGCTTTGTGTCTCCACATGCAAGCAAATGTTTTGCGGCTTAAATACGTATATATCACACTAAAGTTGCAAAAAGGTCGCATGGCAATTTTTGCGACTGATTTGTGAGTAGTTTGCGAATGTTTGTCGTAAATCTGTCGTGTTTTGTTTGCTTTTTGTTCTCAACCCATTCGTTTTTTAATTTGGACGTTATTGCATGAACAACATGCGAATAAAATACAAAGTTTCCAACTTGGCGCTGTTTCTTGCGTATGAAGAATGAATAATTTGCAAGCATAACAACGACTTTGCAACCTTCTTGTGACATGTGCGGATTGTTTGAGAAGAGTTTGAGACTACTCCACGTCAGAGCCTTGTTTTGCGACATTCGCGGAAATTTCAAACATGTTTGAAATTTTTTTGCGATGAGTTCACAAACCAGCTGACCAAAATGTGATGTTGCCAATGCCGTTGCCAATGTCCCACTCTTTATATACCCACTTATTTTTTAAAAAGATTGCAGGTTTTTTTATTTTGTAAAAATCACATGGTATAATCACACCCAAATGTATGTAAGAAAAAAGAAAAAAAAACACCTATCTTAACTGTAGTTATGTGCACAAATGCTGAATAAATAATGTGCTGTGTCCCCAGTACCGTTGTCACTACTTTCTATCAGTTCTCCAGTTATTAAATTGAATTTGCCCAGATCTGTTCTGATATAAAAGTACCTTGATGTGCTGACAATTTAAGCTGTAGATGTACAATGACTAAAAATTAATGAGTTTTGGTGTTTCGAGCATTTGAAGTTATGTCCCCAAGGACTTTGTCAACTCTGTTACGTCAGTTCTGTTAAAATCCTGTATTATTATTGCCATAATTTATGAAATTTTTAAAATAAATTCACAAATTTATAAAGTTTGAAAAAAGCTTGAGCTTCAAAACTTTCAAGAAATATACTCTGTAGTGTTTGTTTGTAGATATTTTGCAAGTATGTCTGTGAAAATTATTCCTTGGGAAGATTCATTCATTCGTTTTCTGAACCGCTTAATCCTAATAAGGGTCGTACGGAGGCTGGCACCCATCTCAGCCGACTCTGGGCGAGGACAGAGTACACCCAGTTCGCCTGGCCATCGCAGGGCAGAAACACGCTGACGGCTATGCAGCCTACTCTTGACGAAAGTCAGCAATGGTTCTTTTACATG
>JAQMYF010000022.1:3947024-3958974 GCA_030014195.1 Neosilurus mollespiculum
AGGCTGGCGCCCATCTCAGCCGACTCTGGGCGAGGGCAGGGTACACCCTGGACAGCTCGCCAGGCCATCACAGGGCTATTTGAATAAAATATGGCTTTGAATACATGGTCAGTGGACACTTTATTAGGAACACTATAGTAATACTGGGTGAGACCTCCCTTTCACTGTCAAAACAGCCTTAGTTCTTCATGGCATGGATTTCACAAGAAGTTGGAAACATGACTATATCAAACAATTCCTGCAGATTTTATAGTGTGAAACTCCTTCTCTATCACATATCAAAGGGGTTTGATTGGATTTAGATCTGGGGACATTAAACTATTTGTCAGGTTTGTGAAACTAGTTGTGGTACAATGTCCTGATGCATTATCATGCTGGAAATATATGTACATATACATATGTAGCTATGAAAGGATATACATAGTCAGGAACAATATTTAAGTATCTTGTGGCATTCAAAGGATATATGATTTGTATTAATAGACACAAAATGGGCTAAGAAAACATTCCCCACAGCATCACATTACCCCCACTGTCGTTGATGGTTGTCACATGGTAGGTGCGGTTCATAGATTCATGCTGCCAGTGCCAAATTCTGAACCTACCATCTATATGCCTCAACAGAAATTCAGATTTATCAGACCGGGCTAGACCTTCCCCTGTTTAGTTTCAGTGAGCCTGTACTCACTGCAGCCTCAACTGCCTGTTCCTGGCTGACAGAATTGGAGCTCTACATGGTCTTCTGCTGTTATAGTACATCTGCTCAATGTTGACATGTTGTGCATTCTAAGATACATTTCTGCTCAAAACAATTGTACTGAGTGGATATCTGAGCTACTGTAGCCGTTCTGTCAGCTCCAACCAGTCTGGCTATTCTTTGTTGATCTGTGTCATCAACAAGGCGTTTCCATTAGCAGAACTGCTGCTCACTGGTGTATTTTTTTATTGTACCATTCTAAGTAAACTCTACAGACTGTTGTGTGTGACAATCCCAGGAGATTAGTAGTTAAAGAAATACACAAAACACCTTTTCATTCATTCATTTGCTAAACTTCTTATTAAGGTTGCGGGCAGGCTGGAATATCTCAGGGTACACTCTGAACAGCACGCAAGACCATTGCAGGGTCAAACCACACACAACCACTCACACACATTTAGCCTAACATGCATGTCTTTGGACTGTGGGAGGAAACCAGTGTATCTGGAGGAAGCTCACACAAGCTTGGGGTAGACATGCAAACTCCTCACAGACACTCCCTCACCGAGCCCGGGACTCAAAACCAGGACTTTCTGGCTGTGAAGTGGTGTGAACATTACTCAAAGCTGCTGGCCCAATTTGCAGATTAGATAAATACATGAATGAGTAAGGGGATGATCGCACTAGAGAAAACTGTTAGAAACAAAATGACTCAGGTGAATGGCAATTCGTGGCTGTTGCTCTCAACAATGTCAAATTTGTTGCGGGACATTCGCGGCTTTGCATTTTGGTGGACTGGCCCATGAACTCATCGCAAAAATTTTTAAACATGTTTGAAATTTCTGCAGATGTCACAAAATGAGGCTGTGATGCGGAATAGTCTCAAACTCTTCTCAAACAGTCCGCACATGTCGTGAGAAGGTCGCAAATTATTTGTTTAACGTTTGTAAGGAAAAGTGACAAGTTGGAGACTTCCTCACGGAAAGTTTGAGACTTGCTGGCATTCACCATATTTCATGTATTTTGTTATCTTTTGTATTTTATTCAGTAATAACACGTGGATAAAAACTGAATGGTTTGAGAATGATTTTACGACTGGAGATTTGCTTTTTTTCCCGCCAATCATCCGCAAACCAATCGCAAATTACTCGCAAGCTGTCATGTGACTTTCTCAGGACTTTTGCGTCATATTTAAGTATTTAAGTCGCAAAAAAATATCTTGACATGAAGTCCAAAATTTGCAAAAAAATGGCAAAAAAAATCTATTCGCGTATATGTTTTTCTATCGCACCTCTAGTGTGATCACTCCCTAAGTGCATATGTGTGTCTAATAAAATACTCTGAGAATCTATATATATATATATATATATATATATATATATATATATTGAAAGACGTCTACATAAAGACAAAGCCAAAACTGAGACCAGCCGGAGAGATCAGCGCACTTGGCAATGTAGAACGAAATTGAAAGGGTCACTGCATCTATCCCAATCACCTCTTCAGGGCACTTCTCTCAGTACTGTCAGGTCAATCACACTCTCTATAGAGAATCCATCACTTCAGCAAGCCCAGCTCCTCACACGCATGAGGCACACGTTTAAATGAAACGTTCTGGATGTCAAAGTTCAGTCTCAGACAAAAGATTGTTAAACGGGAGACTATAGACAAGGCTCAGGAGCATTAGTCGCAAATGGAAAGGAACACGATCTCTTTATCTGTGCTACAAGTAAACCCTCCCAGAGAAAATGGCACAAGGATTAGAGTGTCTTGTAATTACAGCCCATGAAAGTAGAAAAAAAAATGCAAAAGCATCAGTGATCGATATGTAAGGTCGGTCACAGGACGGGTGGGGAAAGTAGCTTTTCTCAGAGACTTAGGATGGCGCCGCCTGTCTTCGAATGAATATTGCTTTGTTTAGTTCCGCTTGGCAGTTAGAGTAAATCAGTCTTCCAAAGGACACAAAGACAATTCACACATCCCATCACCTCTCACACCCTTAGCTGAAGGAGAAGTGTTTTGGCAGGGGAAGATGAAAAGGCTTGAATTTTTCAGAAGGCCACATTGACATGCTCATCTACAATTATGCTGGTGGCTTGAAAATGCTTTATAAAGTCTGCGAAGGGTAGAAAGGAAGGAACTGACTTACAAGCTCAAGCTTAACCCAGATAAAAGCTGACAGCTTCACCGGTTCTAACACTGGCTACCAGACCGCCCACACTGACAGATTTACGGCTCAGCTGAATCCCATTATTTATACAGAAATGTATTTCTATCATTTATTATTTTATTTATTCATCTATTCATTTTAAGGAATTGTCACCCTGTTGTAGCTCTCACTGAATGATTGGATCTGTGTTTGAAACCATTTAAAACAACAACAACAACAACAACAAACACTCGTAAGAAAAAAACCCAAGAGGCCATTTCTGGACTCACTCTAAAGGATGTCTTGGGTTGTTTTGCAGGTCCTCTGATGATTCTGCCATCCATCACTCTGCACGACAAGAAAGTCTTGCATATGGCACTCAGAACTCTTAGTAATAATTCTAGTTAATCACTGTCAGTGAATGACAGGAATATTAATTATTCATTACCCTCATTTCAAATTACTAGCAGAGCATATTGATGTATTAAGAAAATAAAATGCTGCTACCCGTAACAGCAACGTTTTGTGCAGAAGGGGGGGACACAACAACTGCATTATCAGTCACACTCATCAATGATTCTGTGTTTGTGTGCATGCTCAGAAAGAAAGGTGCTTTGATGAAAATGCATTGGCTGGATTATTTATGGCACTAGGGAAATCGGTGGAGGACAGCACTAACCTACCGCTGGCCCCTTGTGACTGATTGAAATTCGTAACAGGCTGCGAGGCTTCAACACACTCTAGGAAGGAATAGCAGTTTATTTGGAATAATATTCCAGCACTGAGAAGGCTGACGCCACATGTCTCCATCTGCAGTACATCATCGTTATGGTTTTTTCTAAAAGCCTCACCGTGCTAAATTAAAAGGCATCAAAAAGGTTTAGCATTTGATCTATAGGTATTAATATAACATTCAGCCAAAGCGTACTTTTATCAGATTTACAAAAAGGAAGCTAGACACACTCTGAATCTCTACACAGACTCAGTCTTCTCCTGTTCTCACTCTCATGCTCTTAAAACTTTATTCTTCTCTTCCATATGCCCTCAAGTGCCCTCAGGGTTAAAGACTGCAAATGAAAATATATTTGACTTGAGATCAAAGTGGTGTGAATCTCTTGACATGGTGATAAATGTTTCACGTTTTTATGAGATGATTTCAAGATCGCACTACTGTGTGTGTGTGTATGTGTGTGTGTGTGTGTGTGTGTGTGCGAGTGTGCATGTGCATTGAGCTGTATGTGCACTGATGTCAATCCAATACCAGATCTTAAAACACTTCTACTGCTGTGACTCCTGTCACGCACCGTATCTGCCTGATTCATCTCGTTACTCTATTCTAATTCAGCTGGTAGCTTCTGCACCTTTGACTCATCGCCTGCTGATTTCAACCATCCCATATTTCTAACTTACATAATAAACTGTTTTTGGCAAGTGCAATCTTTTGGTGACAATTATTGGACTGTTTATCACCACTGCTTCAGTGGATAATCTTATCTGGATATTGTAGACAAACAGGTATCAAACCCAAGGCCCATGAGGCAAATCCAGCTCATTACATGGCCCGCGAGAGCTTTTAAATAATATGATTATCGTACATCCTTTGCATCAACCATTACCATGAAACCTAATTCATCATCCTTCCACTAGGTGGCAGCAACCTATATCAAATAAACAGCTAGTCATTTATGACTCAAGAAAGATTGCAAAGCTAGCTAATTGCTGTCAAGTGTTGTCAGAAAGGGGAAGAGGGACAAATAGGAAAAGAGAACAAATACCTAATCTAATCCTTTTGTAATGCAGATTTCATTTCATACCCTATTTGAAATGGATGTCCAGTGATCGTTCGGTCCTTGATGACCTAGAAATTTTGTGAAGTGGCCCACAGTGAATATGAGTTTGACACCCCTGCTGTAGACTAATCCTATTATCTGGTGAAAACCAGAGGAGAACGGGTTTCCTTTATCTACAACCTCCTGATTTCTGTAAACCTTTTAGCAAACACACTTAAAAGAAAAATCTAGAGATTATAAAATAGCATTGGCATATTTATTCCCAAATGACATGCATACTGTGTTATATGCTGTGCTTCATTTTCGAGCAAGCATTTCAATATATTGACATGGAAAACAACTAACAGACTTCTCAAACCAGTAATAATCAGAAATGACTGCCTGTGTTAGGTATAATTGGTTGGCGGCTCCAGTAATGGTGACATAAAAGTTGACAATCGATCGATAACTCTGGCAGAAATCAATCCGGTTAAACAACAATCCATCTCGTCTACTAAGCTGGCCTGACCGCATGTATTTTGAAAAGGTCATTCATGTATGAAGACGAGGCTGTTTGAAATTTGATGTATGCTATGGCCTTTCCGTAGCCTATATCTTAATATGCCTCTTGGCTTATTCTGTTCAGTCATCCATAACAGCATTGGCGAAATTGAAACAAGGCTTTCCAGCAGCTGAAACACAGAGCTCATTTCTTCTATTGAACCTAATGGTTAAGAGGGTACAGAGAGATATTCCTTTTCAATAACATCTAAAATGGCTGACTGGTATTCAGTTAAAAATATATAAAAAGTAAAATGAAAACAGATCCCAAAGCAGAAGGTTTCTGAATGTGCGCTATGAAAAAAGAAACTAGGTATTATTCAGGAATGCTTTGTAAAAATAGGGTTGGATCTAAACCAAAAGCATTTAAAACTTGAAATAAACAACACTTTAGAATAATAAATCATTAAAAAAAAAAGGAAAGAAAATACTCCATATTTAAGATTCTAACTTGCAACTGAATTGTAGACAAATTTGTGGTTCTGATCATTTATCAGCTCCTTTGTCATTACTTTCAGCCTTCTATTGATTCTCTTCTGGATTTGATCTTACAAAGATCATGACTTGCGTCATATGTCCACGCCACCTGGTAACGCTGTGATTAAAAAAAAATTCTATAATAAATCTATAATAAATGAATTCTATAATAAATCCATAGCGAATGTACATTTGTGTGCACTTGAGTGGTTTAGGAATTTCTATCATTCTAGCAACAGGAAAATCCCAGACCCCTTGGCTATGCTTCATTTTGAGAAGCAATAACATTAATAAGCATTAAGGTATTTATGCAGTAACTGGTCTGAAAAGGGGAAAATGACAGCAGTGTGTAAACAAGGAGACACACTTTTATTACTGAAGCATTCATGATCACACTATTTCCATGTAGCAAAAGATTGACTCTCTCTCTCTCTCTCTCTCTCTCTCTCTCTCTCGAATTAGGTTCAGTAAAGCAAATCCGAGCAAGGTAATCAAACACACTCCTGAACTGAACCTGTCTTTTATAAATTGATATGTTTCAGTGAAGCAGCTTCTTGACAATGTCCATGTTTAAAAGCATGATACAAATAAAATTTAATTTAATAAATTATCCATTACTTGACCAAAAAATGAACAGAATAGTATAAATGTGTACAGATCAGCTCAGTGTTAAAAATAAGAACAGTAAAAAGGTTGTATGCATTTTAAATTGGTTATCCGAAAGTAAATATCATAATCACTGTCTGCACGGACATATAAACCTAAAATAATGTTAATACTACAAACTATTTACTAGAGAATTATAAAGCTGGCAACTTTCTCAACAATCTGCAATAATAAAACATGAGAAATACATGTTTGCTCATCATGTTACATATGGGTCCATACACGTCTCCAGCTGGTTCAAAATGCAGTTGCACGTCTTTTAACTGGAGCATGGAAGAAAGAACACATTACACCTATTCTGGCTTCGTTTCACTGGTTAGCGGTGCATTTTAGAGTTCAGTTTAAACTTCTTTTATTTGTTTTTAATTCTTAAATAGACTCGCCCCACCTTACCTCTTTGAGCTGCTTCATCCATACGCTCATACCCTTTCTCTCAGGTCAGCTGAACAGCTGCTCCTAGCTGTACCGAAATCAAAGCGGAAGCTCAGAGGGGACAGAGTGTTTTCCATTGCTACTCCTAAATTGTGGAACAATCTGCCCTTTCATGTTAGACAGGCTCCTTCATTGTCCACTTTTAAAATCCGTCTAAAACCCCACTTTTATTCATTGGCCTTTGACCCAGTATGAGACTTTGTTTTGGTTTTATTAATTTGTTCTTATGTGTTTTTCCTTGTTAATTGTATTTATGTTGTTGTAAATGTCTTATGTTTTGTCTTAATTTAATTTCTGATGTACAGCACTTTGTTTACAGCTATGGTCATGTGAAAGTGCTACATAAATAAAGTTGGTATGGTATAGTATACACTGCCATTGCTCTCAACACCCAATCACTGGATATTTTATTCCCAACAGCCCAATCACGGAATATTTTATTCCCAACACCCAATCACTGAATATTTCATTCCCAACACCCAATCACTGAATATTTAAATTCCCAACACCCAATCACTGAATATTTCATTCCCAACACCCAATCACTGAATAATTAAATTCCCAACACTGCTGTGATTGATAACTTCAGTGGGCTCACAATTGATTATTAGCATATACTAGCATACTCATAAGTGTTTAATCCCTTGTGTGTTTTATTTCATGACTAAACTCATTTCTCAGTTTTCAATATGCAAATCATCATGGTGACTCGATTAATATGCAAATTCCCACATTTTTCCTATTTTTTAAGTGGTTATTTATGAATGAGTGTATGTTGTGATTAGAGAAAGGAAGAGCCGTGAAGCTTCAAAGACAGAAATCAGGCAAGACGAGAATCTTGCACTTGGATAAAATTTATTACGTCATAATGATAAATGCATGATAAATTGTTCCTCAGAAAGATCTGCAGAGCCCTTGCCTTGGACTTTGTGACATAGATTTTTATACCCTCTAACCCTTTCTAGCACTCTAACCCTTATGCTAATAATGGACAGGCATATCCATCCAGTTTTTTTTTTCTTTGGCAAACAGTTATGTTCTCTTATGTGGTGACACATATATCTTATGCTAATTATTAACAACTCTTGAGCATTGTTCTCATTGGCTAATACATTCAGTGATATGCTACCTAGCATCATTCACTGTGTGCTCTGATTAGTGCAAATACTCTCAGTGATGTGCAACAACTATGTGGTTACATTCATAATTGAAGGTCTAATACATTGTTTAAACACTAATTCAAGTATAGTTTATTAATACTTGATTAATATATAAGTACATATTGTAAATCAATTCATAAAATATGAATCATATTCTGGCTTGTACTTTAATTTAATATAAATATTTAATATTTAATTTATAATTTAATATAAATTGTATTTATTGGTAAATACTGATTAAGGTTATTAATACTACTTTGGCTAATCTTTAAATGATTAAAAGAATTATCATTGATTATTATTTTCTATATGTGTCACATCCTTGCCCCGCTTCCAGTAATTCTGTGTTTACATCCCCACAACCACCCCAGGCTAACACACCTGAACTGTAGCTCCTTACGTCATGTTTTTGTTTTCAGCATTTGCTCCTTGAATTCTTACCTGCAAGTCTGTCTGCTTAGTCTGAGTAGTACTTTTGTTTATTGATACACAAGTCTAAATGGTGGTTTGTGAGCCTTTCTTCTGTATTTCAGTTTTGTTCGTAATAAACCTCAGTGCGGGTTATCAAAGGCTGGCCATGTCTCTCACTGTCTACGGTGAGAGGCATGTAAAACAACCATTGCTGATTTTTGTTAAGAGTAGGCTGCATAGCTGTCAGCGTATTTCTGCCCTGCGATGGCCTTTCGAGCTGTCCAGGGTGTACTCTGCCCTCGCTCAGAGTCGGCGGAGATTAGTGCCAGCCTCCCCGCGACCCTAATTAGGATTAACCGGTTCAGAAAATGAATGAATGAATGAATGAATTAACATCAGTGCTGTTTTTTTTTTCTTACACGTGTCATGTGCTTCCAGAGAAATCAGAGGTAGATAGTACAAAAGTACAAAAAATATTTCATGATTAATTTACTTGTAATTATAGATGTGGAGAGATGGAGCACAGACTCTCCACATCAATACTTGCAATCTACCATTGTCAGTTGCTAATTATGCCTGCTCACGCATTAGCAAGGAAATAAATTAACTAAATTGGTTTTATTTGTCTAATAATTTATGTTGTCAGTTTTGTGCTGGTTAGCTTCCTTGTCATAAATGTCACAAAATACATGAGACAGACACTGTGTTTCTTGAATAATGAAATATTACGGTTGATAATGTAATACAATTTTATACTTGCTATGCCGATCATTGGTTGTTCAGTGGAATTCATCAGTGGAATATCAGGTTGCCTGGCATGCTTATCGGTTGTCTTGGAAACCCATTTATTTCATACACTGCAGATGTTTTTGTTCTTTGTAACACAGTAGTGGCCTGTGAGAATAAAATACTCACTGAAAAGGACTCATATGATGGCTACAACCTGAATATCCGTGTTTTAATCTTGCAATAAAAAAAAACAAAAAAAAAAACACATTTCCACTGCAAGCAAAACTGTTTTGTTTTTCATTCTTCTTTTTTTATTCATTAGCAACTGATCTTATGACCAGACCCACTACCTATCCTTTTCCTGTCTATTCAGCATTATTCTAAAATTAGCCGAACAGAAAGCATTTATTTTTGCCTTCAGCAAGCACACACTGTGCGGTAAGTCCCTTACCATACGGCATTAAGCAGGCTGCTCCAATATTGACAGCAAATGACATTAGGAGGTCTGACAGACAATCTATTATTCAAGTCCCGACATGTCCTGACAGATTGAAGGAGGAAGGAGAGATGTCTCAAATTTTTTCTGCCAAAAAATGATGAGTGCCACTTATTTGTGACAATAAGACTGATTAACAAAGTGGCACACAAGCAGCAGAAACAACTCCATTAAACAGTGTACTACTTAATAATTCTAAATGTTAGATTATCAACAGAATCTGCAGCAATATCAGTTTTCACATTATGCCAAAGTCATCTATATGCTGTTTCACAGATATCCACCGCAGTTTGGCCTGTTAACCACAGAGCAGTATATAAGTAGGGCATGAGAAAGTACTGCTGCCACAAAAGCATATTCTAACCTGTTGTCAGTTATAATAAAGGTACTGTGGCATGGTTATCAAGGACAGGTAGTCAATGAATGGAACAGTAAATGTAAAGAATGGACAGACAAAGTAAATCAAAGTAAAGCTCTTGGTTGGTAAAGGGATGAAGTTTCATATTGAATTTTCAGCCCAGTAAGTAAACAGCTGTTTATGGTACAGTTTAATATTTAGTGGTAGTGTCAGTGTTATAAGCCTAACTGAAGCTATGCGGATACCCGCGGAACCTCGAGGAGGAACACCCCGCAGTGTGGATATGAAAAATGGAAGGCATGATTCTGCAACAATAACTAAGGTGAAGATTCACAGCCTTTAATATAGTGGGGGGGACATATAATCACCACGCATGAGCACTGTATGTTCACCGTCAGCAATAAGATACTTGTCGATGTTTATATGTTGTTAAAGCTTTGGGTAACTGATCAGAAAGTTGGGGATTCAATTGCGAAAATTGGTAAGGAGTGATCACACTAGAGGTGCGACAGAAAAGCAACAGTCGCAAAGTGACTTTGTTGTGATTTGTTGCGAATTTTGAAACAGGGTTTATCAGGCGCCATTGGGGCTCTGTGTGTTTTGGACCCATGAACTGAGGAAGGCTTATAGCCTGCCGGTCTGAAATGTCATAATGTCATATATTTGGTCCTCCATAAATCTTATGCAAATTGCTGATGAAAAAATATTTTAATTGTTAATGATTATACCTATAGAAGAGCAAGTGTATGATTTACTGCACCATTTAATTATTGGATGATTTATGTAACTATTGGATGAGGAGTTCATTCACTGAAGTGAGTGCAAGATTATTTTATTTCGGCCATTCCACTGTGTTCCAAGGAGCATGAAAAAAGAACAAAATGTCATCGAGCTCAAACAAACAAGGTCAAGTTGACGCATGATGTCATGAGGGACCAATCAGAGTCTAGAGCTAGAAGATGGTAGTCCAATCAGAGTGGAATGGACACTTTATAAGCCAATGCAGAGCTGGGAGACAGAGCCGAAGGTTCTTTCTCGGGAACAATTTCTTTTGAGTGAGTGACTGTAAGTTTTTCTTTTCCTAAATAAACACCTGAAAATTTTATCTGAATCTCTTGTGAATGGGACATTTTTTGCCACAACAGTGTCAAAATGTTTTGCGACTCCACATGCAAGTAAATATTTTGCAGCCTAAATACATATCCCATGAAAGTCACAAGAAGGTCACGTGACAATTTTAGTGACTGAATTGCGAGTAATTTGCGAATCTCCTGTTGTAAATCGCCTCATTTTGTGACATTCGTGAACATTTCAAACGTTTCAAAAAATTTCAGCTGTCACTTTTGGGCTATTAAGCAAAAGCCTAATCTGTAACGTGTTAATGCGCCAGGGTTGCTGTCACATGGCTGTCACATGGCTGATCCTGCACCCTGACCCCAACCTGAGGTAATATTATTCATAGTTAATTATGATGGGGTGGACCCCCAACGTTCTTGTGATATACTTCCCCCAATTTGTTTGGAGTGTGGAGTATGAATTTGACAGGTGGCCAATCTTTTATATACACGAACCAGCCATAACATAAACACCACCCAGACTGGTAACTAGACACAGTGTTTTGGCCATCACTATGTGTCCCTTGTCAAAATCACTAAGATCCTTGTGCTTGCTCAATTTTCCTACTTCCAACACATCACCTTCACAAACTAAATGTTTACTTTCTGCCTAATATATCCCAAGCTGTACCAGGTGCCACGTAAGGCAGGATAAGGTGAAGTCTGTTGGGCTTTTACACCTGAGCCTATTGGCTTAGCGTGAAGTAACTAGGAGTTCAGCTCTTCCTGGATGGGAAGCTAGTCCATTGCAGGTTACCTTCCCAGTATTTTTACTGGTACCCATATATACTCCCCCAGTGCAGCTAACTGGGTTATCAAATGCCGGCCATGTCTCTCAATGTCTTTCACATGGTGAGAGGTATGTAAAAGAACCATTGCTGATTTTCGTCAAGAGTAGGCTGCATAGCCGTCAGCGTGTTTCTGCCCTGC
>JAQMYF010000022.1:3962816-3974542 GCA_030014195.1 Neosilurus mollespiculum
CCATCGCAGGGCAGAAACACGCTGACAGCTATGCAGCCTACTCTTGACGAAAATCAGCAATGGTTCTTTTACATGCCAACCAGGTTTTTTGAGTGGCGGGAGAAAACCAGAGAACCTGTAGGAAACCCATGAGGACATGGTGAGAGAGAGAACATCTGAAATTCGTCACAGACCGCAGATGTGGTTTAAACCACGGACCCTGGTGCTATAATGAGGAAGCACTTCCTGCTGTGCCAGCATGCTGAGGTTAGTCTTTAATAAGTTAATTCATTTTCGAGATGTCCAGGTGTCCCCAAACAAATTATTTTCATGAATCATTAAAATTTTTTTTTAGTATTTTCCACCCACAAAAAGTATTGTTTTCTTAAATGCACAGTACATGCTGTGAAACGTACACCGATGAGCCGCTGTAAAGAATTACAAAGCGAGTTTACTTTTCAAAATTTTTATAGCTGTGTTTTATTTTACTCATGCATGAAACATGCAGAAAATCTAATGAGCTTTAATTTTTATGATTTCTTTTTTTTTTTTTTCATGATGGGGAAATTAAGACTGCAGTACTTTACTCACTGGGACGCAATAATGGCACATGTCTACAAAACATTCTAAAATTATTCCATTTCACTTTTGGCGGCAGTACCGAGTTTTTTTAACAATTTTCACACCAGCATGTGGGCGGCGTGGTGGTGTTGTGGTCTGCATGTCCACTTCACAGCAAGAAGGTCCTGGGTTCATCCCCCAAGCTCAGCGAGGGTGTTTCTGTGTGGAGTCTGCATGTTCCCCTTGTGCCTGCGTGGGTTTTCTTCTGTTCGATTTCCTCCCATAGTCCAAAGACATGCACATTATGCTAATTGGCTACTAGAAATTTCCCCTAGGAGTAAGTGTGAATGGTTGTGTGTGTGTGTGTGTGTGTGTGTGTATGTTGGCTCTGCAATGGTCTGGCAAGCTGTTCAGGGTGTACATCGTCCAGAGTAGGCTGGGATGGGCTCCAGCCTCCACACGACCCTAATACAGGATAGAGAGGTTCACAAAGTGACATGACAGGACATTGTGCATGAGACTGGATCTGTTGTACTGACAACTGAGCTAACAATCACAAAACCAAAAATGAAAAACTTTGTTAATAAAAAAGGACCATAAAGCCTTAAAGCTAAAATTACTGGGATTGAAAGGATCAGTCATTCTAATTTCCAAACCCTGAAGCAGCGTGCAGTGTTATTCCAGTGACACGATTATCATAGTGGAACTGATGGAAGCTGAACGCTGGTTCCGTAAGCATTTACCAACAGCAGGCAGAATCCAATCGTAACGTCTACCTCTTCACACATCTACACACAGCTTTACTAAAAATAAACAACTTGGGCATAATTCACTCTCACTCATCTCCCAAACCGCTTAATCCAACAGTTAGGGTCGAGGGGTGGCTGGAGCCTATCTCAGCCAACACTGGGCAGAGGCTGAACAGCTCATCAGACATTGCATGGCAACACACAGCCACTCACAGTCACACCTAGGGGCAATTTGGAACAGCCAATTAGCCTGAAGTGCATGTATTTGGACTATGGGAGGAAACCAGGGTACCCAGAGGAAACCCACGCAAGCATGCAAACTCCACACAGAAATGCCCAAGCCCGTGACTTGAATCTGGGTCCTTCTTTCTGTGAGGCAACATACTAGCTACTATACCACCATGCTGCCCAGGCATGATTCCATATTGCGTAATTCTTTCCCTGCTAAAACATTCATTATTTTAATCACAGGCTCATGTATGTATAGTATTTGTTGTTCTTGCAACAACTAATAGTGGAGTGTTTTTTCTCACTATTACCTTCATTTGACAGACCCAATTTGCACCACAGAATTGAATAGCAATAACTTTATTAGGGCAATTTTCATGTTTCTATTTATCTGTATTTTTTCTGTTCCATGCAATATGAGGTGCAATCTTTCTGCAATTCCTTTAAGGATGTTTTGTGAAATGAATACATCAAATATAGCCACAAGCGCTGATCATTAGGGGCCAAGCACTTCACAAATGGCCTCCAATATGGAATTACTATCGGTTTGGCAGATTAGTTTTTTGCTGACATTTTTAATGTCTATAGATGATACAACACAAATGTCATGAGGATTCTATTAAACGTTTGAAGGAAGATTTTTATTTTCTCTAGAGGGTTTTTCTCAAAAGGTTCAGAGGCTGAAAACCAATTTGAAAGAATTTTACCCAATATATAGGCAAAGACAATGAAATATGAGGATTAGGATGCGAAATATGACACTTCCTAGAATACTACTTCCATTTTATTGACTACAGGTGCAAAACTTAATAAAAAACTGCTCACAATATACCGTCTCCTTTAATCAATATAGCAAGTGTCCTTAACTCGTCACTAAGCACACGGAAGATCAGAGATGTACACTTCATTCTGGATAATCGGTGGTGCTAGTGGACGTGTGGGGCACTGCTACAGGTTCTTGAGCGGAATCTTCCATCAATGCGCCAAATTCTGTAATGCGTGGTCTAAGAAATGTCAGTTGTCGTGATGTATCCAAGTGTGTACATGAGTAATTAAATGTGTAACACCTATGGTAGAACGGGACGTTTAGTTAGCTTTAGCTTTTCATTGACTTCCATTGATTTTTGGCTTTTTTCTGACATCAAATAATTTTACTTCTGAATCATTCTGTCCTTTTATATATTGCTGTGGTTCTTTTTTGCATGGTGGTTACCCTTCACTTTACGTTGCTTTATACCACAGGTGTCAAACTAAAGGTACGCAGGCCAAATCCGGCCCACCAGCCCTGTTTATGTGGCCTGCAAGAGGGTTCAAAGAATATAGGAATCGTACATTCTTCGCATCAACCATTAGAATGAAACATCATTCTGTCATAGTCATTTATGCCGAAGTCCTTGCTTGCACTCAGCACAAATGAACCTTTTTTTTTTAACCATTACAGTGTTTTCAGCATACCTAACAACCTCTCTCTTTCTGTGCTTTTGCTGAGGTACACATGCTACTTCTGAGATACCAGTGATCCTGATCCTTCTGTTTTTTTCAATCCTGTGATCTGTCCTGATGTGCTACTGCTGTGTTATATAAACTCTTTTACTAAAATGACTTAGGACTACAATTGCCATTACAGTTATAAGATAACCAGCTACACTCCATGTTAAACTATAGTGCTATCTGCTACATGATTTGTATTTTGATCTGGTTTCACCCAAATGAGGATGGGTTTTTGAGTCTGGTTCCTCTCAAGTTTTCTTCCTTGTGTTGTCTGGGGGACTTTTCTCTTGCTACCATCACTGCGGGCTTGTCATTGGGGATAGATAGGGTTTATAGAGAACTAAATTCCTTACCAAATTTGTTTTTAATATGTAAAGCTGCTTCGCGGCAGTGTCAGTTGTAGAAAGCGCTATACAAATAAAACGCAGTTGAATCAAATCATTCTTTCACTGGGTGGCAGCAGCCTATTTTAGCTTGTAAACAGTCATTCATAACTCAAGAAACATTGTAAGCTAGCTTGTCGCTGTTAAGCGTTGACATATAATGCGAGTAAAAAAAGGAAATGAGGACAAATGCCTAAACAAACCATTTCAGATCTCATGGTTGCCGTTTTAGAATAGATATTCAGTGATTATTCGGCGGTCGATCACCTTTAAAAGTAGTGATGTGGCCCTCAGTGAAAATGAGTTTTACAACCCTGGTCTACACCATCGAGGCGAGGAAGCCCAGTGTCCTTAGAGTTTGTCTAACAGGGGAAGCCATTTTAAACTTACATTACAATATTTATTGCATCATATTATTGATATGCAAGCTGCTATGTACACCGTGAAAGTTAGCCAGATCCCCAAAACCCAGTTTTACCAAACGCCCTGAGATGATTTCAGCCTCTTTATCACAGCACTTCCAGTCAGCCAGCTCACCTTCTCACACCAGGAAAGACCTGTTATTTATTTAGAGAGAAATTATTACTGATTCTGAATGAACTAGCTATTAAGTATTGAACATAGTGTAACACTCATTTTTAATATTAATGCAAAGACAACAGTACATATTCAACTAGTTTTCTTGATATTTCTGATGACGCAGAGCTTCCCATAGTCTTCAGAGCTTCTGAGGTAGACCCAATGAGCCCCATTTACATTAACCCAAATAGGCCAAAGGCAAATATCTATGGCTTCAACCAAGGTATCCTTTAAACAAAATACTCTGTAATATGGGTCAAATTGTAAGACATCGCATTATTTTATAAACAAGTTCCCTTATTAAGTCTGGGCTGATCGACTCTGGTATCTGGAAACGCAGACAGATTCCATCTATCATGATAGCTATTAAATGGGATTAAGTTCCCGTGATAAGTTACCATGAGCTGCTTCCTGCAAGGGCAATCAGTGATTACTAGAGGGCATGATTGGATGATGGAATATTTCACACAGTGTCAAAGCCTTAAGCATCACTGAATATTGGATGAGAACTGCATTCGTTCCTTTCATACTAGAGTGTGTTTTAGCACAGAAGCAGCACAAGTAGTAAATAAAACCACACTACATGATCAGAGGCTTAAAGGCCTAACACTAAACATTTCATCACCTAATAAAATTGTTAATTGCCACTAAAAAGCTATTTTTTTTAAATATAATAATGTTACCTAATCAAATATACTGCTAATTCAATTCTAAACACGAAAACAGACACATTTTACAAAAACATTAATTTCATTTGCCAAACCGTGTACTTTACTAGGCTTGGGAATAAGGGCGGCACCGTGGTGCGCACGTCCGCCTAACAGCAAAAAGGACCTGGGTTCGATTCCCAGAGTTGGGTGCTTTTGTGTGAAGTTTGCATGCTCTCCATGTGCTTGCATGGGTTTCCTCCGAGTACTTCAGTTTCCTCCAACAGTCCAAAAACATGTACATTAGACTCACTAGGAGTGAGTGTGAATGGTTGTGCATATACTGGCCCTGCAATGGCCTGGCAGGCTGTTCAGGGTGTACAACGCCCTCGCCCTGAGTCGTCTGAGATGGGCGCCAGCCTCCCCGTGACCCTAATTAGGATTAAAGAGCTTAGAAAATGAAAGAATAAATAAAAGGGTTGGGAGGAAGCTGGAAGGGTTGGTACACAGACACACAACCATTCACACCTAGGGGCAACTGAGGATATCCAATTAGCCTAATGTGCCAAACTCACTCACCAAACTACTTAATCCTACTAGGACACAGGAAGCTGGGGACACTGCAATCTCAGCCGACACTGGGCGAAATCAGGGTACACCCTGAACTGTTCGACTGACCATCACAGGTCAACACACAACCATCCACACTCACACTCGCACCTAGGGGCAATTTGGAACAGCCAGTTGGCCTAACGTGCATATCTTTGGACTGTAGGAAGAACTGTAGTACTCAGAGAAAATTCACAAAAGTTTTGGGGAGACATATGCAACACAGAAAATGCCCTCGCCAAGACCATGACTTGAACCCAGGGCCTTATTTCTGTGAGGTGGAAGTGAGAATCACTACACCACCATGCTGCCCTCTTGGAGAAACATTTTAATCCAAATCTTAAAGACTGACGTGGCTCAGAGCATGGTCACTTCAAGCCCTTTAAGTGTAAGAGGAAAGCACTAGGTAAGTGGTTTGCGACAGTCCCATGATCACTGCTCATTGACTGTCATTAACACATCTTCCTCAAGCCTCAGGAGATCCACCAGCATGCCAGTCGTAAAGAGCTTTAATAAGGAGCAGGTAGCTTGATGTGAAGCTGTACCTTTTAAGCAATGCTTCTTGTTGCCTTTTTAAAAGATGAACTGAAAATCTCTGTGCAAGCACAAGCGTTTGATTGACACATTTGCACATAAACCTCCTATGCGGAGAGGACGTGCCTCTAATGTTTAGAAGAGGAGGTGGATAGCTCAGTGGTGGGCCTTCTTTTTTAGCTCCTATCATGTTGGCAATTAAAAAAATGAGATTTTTTGAGATCCGTAGGAAATCTGCCTGGACATTAATACCTCTCGTTTTTTTTTTCCTGCTGTAACTTGAGTTTCATCCCAAAGTGCTTGTCGCTCTGCACAGAAATCCATCCAATAACAGAGTTCTCTACCATCCTCACTGCACCAAACTCATGTAAATTCAAAACACCAAGCCCTCAGAAAGAACAGTGGGTGTTAATACCTGCCTTTAAGATGGGTTACTGATCTGATGGTCAACGGTTCAATCTCTACTATCACCACTTATGGGCCCTTGAGCAAGGCCCTTAAACCTCAACTGTATAAAAGTGCTGTAAATATAAATGTAATCTCCATGGCATTGTTGCCCCAGTTGGTCAGGTGGAGGCTCAGCAACAATAATACAGCAATAAATTGAAGTCCTGAATGTACTTGAATGAGCAGGTTATCACATCAATAGTCTTTTTCCTTCCTGATGGAACAGATATAAAATGGGGACTCAAGGCAGTGGTTCCAGGAGCACGAGGAATCTTTTTCACATATGTATTGGCACCTTAGAGTCCTGACCTTAACCCTATTGAAAGTGT
Organism: Neosilurus mollespiculum; assembly: GCA_030014195.1. Taxonomy (NCBI): domain Eukaryota; kingdom Metazoa; phylum Chordata; class Actinopteri; order Siluriformes; family Plotosidae; genus Neosilurus; species Neosilurus mollespiculum. The sequence goes on from JAQMYF010000022.1 coordinate 3,969,353, forward strand.
TCGGGATGTGCTGGAGAAGACTTTATGGAGTGGGTTAGTTTTTCCTTCATCAATTCAAGACGTCGGTGAGAAATGAACCCAACACTGGATGGAAATAAATGTTATGTTGCTTAAGTTTGTTGAAACAATGGCATGAAGATTATGTGTTGTAAGCATAGCTAAAGGCGGAACAACAACATATTCCTGTGTGCAAATTTTTTTTGGCCGGGCAGTGTATTTTGGAAGCAGCCTGCCTCTCGATTTGCCATTTATTTTTAATATTATACACTATGACAAGTGACTATTTTTATGCAACATTTCCTCCTGCTGAATGATTTTACCATTTCTGTACACAGTCCTCTGCAATGCTTCTGCACACCAAATGATGTGCTTACTCTGCAGAGTTAATGGTACACAGTCTCTTCCGAAATATTTCAGACTACAGAGGGGAAAAAAACCCTTCTAAAGCTGCTAATTGTGTGCGTTCAAGATCTCTCTGTGTAGGTGAAGTAGATAATTAACCTCTTTCTGCTTCCTTGTTCTTGTTCTTGAGTCCACTGCCTGGGCTTCCGCTGGAAGAAAAATGTGACCTTTGCTTTGGGTGTGTCTGACCGTGTTTAAAAATGACACAAAAGGTGACAAAAAGTGGTTGGTCGAAGCATCAGTAATTGTAGCCAATCACAGGAGAGCCTTCATAACAGATGTCCATCATTTCAGCATGCTGATTTCCTTTTCAAATGCAAAACTGTCCGTTTTCTGTTCAGTACGGTCAAGAAAATGTAAATGTAAAACGTAAATGTGAGACAGGAGTCACAGGTCAGGCATAAATTGGGATCAAATATTAAAACCCCATCCCTATAAATATCTCTTTGATTAAAGCTTAATGTTCTGAGTTCTCCGAACACAAAGATGAGCTCATTATCCCTCTCCACGTCTGAGGTACCCAAAGGCTCCTTCGTTCTCATCACATCCACTTGGTTTACTGTCTCAAGAAATTCCAAAATGGTAAAAAGACTCACAAAAGGCACAAATTAAACCTGGAGCAAGATTCCCAGTGGTTATAATTACTCAGCACACAGTCACACACTGTGTGCTACCTCACATTTCACAGTCCTTGGTCTAACCTCTGGTGTTTGTGACATACTTTGAGCTCTGATGGGAGATTAATTTCAGCTGTTTGAGAAAGGAATGAAATTGAAGGTGGTTTTGGCTGTTAAGAGCGAACATTGAGCTCTGAACTTGCGTCATACTCCTTGGATTAGTCCTGGAATGTACTGTGAGTGAATTAAGGTTAATCTTAGTGCCTGGCTGTCAGTTTTAGTTTATTTAAAATTCTTCATCAAGCACTTTTTAGATCACAGAAGCTGTCTGATAAGATGGAGAAGAGTTCAATCGTGCGCTGTGCCAAACAGGGTAGTCGCAGTACACTTTAGCTGTGTGTTTGGAGAATTAATGAGAACATCTGCTTACAAGCCTGTCAGTGTTGGCAAGCGCAACATCGCAACATGTCGTTTCTTTGCTAAAATATAAGCCTATGGCACGGCAAGGCAGACACTATACATCATTAAACTGAGAATTGGCAGCATTCAGCAGCCCCACCTTACCTCTGTTTTCACACAGCATACAAGGTCTAACCCTACAATAACACTCAGTGTAATGGAAATATGGACCCAAGTGTGGGAGATCAGTATGCTGCTGGAGAAGATAAGCATCAGCCCTCTGCAGACAACTGAAGCTATACTGGGAAGTCCAAAGCATGAAATTTTAGATGCATTCTGCTTCAGGATATCTGCAAAGGACGTACAGCATGATGAACCAACGCTACCCCCTACTGGAATGTGTTCTCTCTCCCTCATGCTCTCTCTCCATAGAAATGATGATACGTCTTTAATGTTCACGAGTAGAGATATTACAGTAATGTAAACAGGGTGGTTCACAGAAAGAGAGACTGCTCAGTGTTTCTCTAGCTGCACATAAAAACAGAAGGTGAAATACAGTACAGGAGTCAGGGTTTTTCATCCTGTCTACTTTTAGCACAAGGCCACAGCACAGAGATATGGTATGGCTTCAGGTCCTCTTCCGGCACCAAACTGGGGGCGTGGCTCATGAGGTCATGACCTCTGAAAGATTTAGGGAAGGCGATGACATCCCTGATGCTGGAAGCCCCAACGATGATGGACACCAGGCGGTCCAAACCTAAAGGAGGAGAATGGATGGTAAATCTGCTCATTCGCCGTTCATGACGACGGTTTCAGCATTGGTTGAAAGTTTGAGGTTTGAGTCATGGACAAAAAAAAATCAAAAATTCCCAAATGGGGACACAATTTAGTTTTTTTTTTTGACTTTTCTACTCAGGGGAGCTGCAGTTCTGCCAAGTAATCTCTGTCAGACAATCAATTTTAGCTCGGAGCATGACCGGGCCTGATATGTGGAGATAACTTCAGAAAAACCTTTTTCTCACAGCCGCTCTATTATGACCTTATTTTTGGTTAAACTGATGGATCTTTGTGGGTGGTGTGTGTAGGTGTCACGCTTTGAGCTTACCTAATGCAATCCCGCCGTGTGGAGGAGCTCCGGAGTCCAACGCTTCCAAAAGGTGAGAGAGGAGAGATGGGTCCTCCTGTAACACAGTGGAATGCAAGAACGGCTTTTATTCAGTATACAAAATATTAATATCACATTACACTACATTACAACTACAAATGAGTGGTGGAGCAAACGCACACGGTCACTGACCTTTCGCGTGGCACTAAGTGGCATATATAATGTCACATGCAAATAGTGGGAAAAAAAGGCAAAATTGGTAATATTTTAGTTTAAATAACAAATTTTTGTTGTACAACAGGACCTAACATTAAGTTATGTTACATTACCTAAATGACGTGTTTATGCTAATACCACTAATAACATTACTACTGTCATGACATTTGTTACTATGATATTAGTCGAAAAATTCAAATTTAAAAACTTACCCCTTCTGAGTCTTTGGACATGCGCAAGACGAAGTTAAACTTCTAATTATCTAAACATATTTCTAAAAAATTCAGCTAAGCAGTGGTCACAGTACCTTCTGCGCAGCTCACACGAAAGGTAAAAATACACCAACACTTCGTATCTCCATACTGATTCAATATTATACAAACATCACCACCAATTTTCTATCTTCACATTATAAATTCTCTAATTCTACTTTTCCACATTTTCTGCATGGCACCTGAAAGGGTGTACTACTGTATAATCCTATTCAATATCCAGGGCACTAAACAGACCCTTTTAATGGGAACGGCTATTCACTTGCTCATGCGTGCAATTGTCTAATCAGCCAATCATGTAGCAATAACACAATGCATAAAATTATACAGGATACAGATCACCAGCTTCAGTTAAATTTGAAACATGAATGATGAACATGTGATCTCGGTGATTTCACCATGGCATGTTAACGGTTTCAGTATTTACATATTACACACCTGTTTAACAGTTTGTTTCAAATATAAACACCCTTACCATATATTTTGTAAATTTATATTCATACCTGTACATTTAAACCATATTTATTAAGTTGGATTCATCCTGAGCCTTTTTACTGCCTGCATCATGTGCAATATTCTCACTCACTCACTCATTTGTCACACTGCTTAATCCTATTAGGGTCGTAGGGAGGTTGGAGCCGATCTCAGCTGACAGTGGGTAAAGGAGAGGTACACCCTGAACAACTCTCCAGGCCACCACAAAGCAACACACACCCCTAGGCGCGATATGGAACAGCCAGTAAGCCTAATGTGCATGTCTTTGGACTGTAGGAGGAAACCCAGGCAAGCACAGGGAAAACATGCAAACTCTACACAGAAACGCCTCAGCCCAGGAATCAAACTTAAGACCTTCTTACTATGAGGTGGATGTGCTAACCACTCTATCACCTTACTGCCAAGTGCATTTAGTGTATTTAGTGTATAGCCATGTTTACTGTATTACATTCTATTTTTTCTTCTTAACTTTTCCATTATTTTGATGCATGTTTGATTGACACTAGTCACACGTACATTTCCCCAGTGTGGGATTATTCTTTCTTATTTATTATCTCTTATTTCAGAAACGGCTCACTGTTAGGAGTTTGTACACCAAAACTCTTTCATTTCATATAAAAATATTGAAGAAAAAAAAAAAAACCCAGAGAGCACAAACTTCCACCAAGGCAGATTATTTCCCTTCTTATTCTGAACTGGCAGGAGTATCATATGTGCCCAAGGTTCATTCATGCACAATAGGAGCGAAAACAAGTACATCTGGTCTGAAGAGCTACTGTAGCACAAACTGCTGAAACTCTTAATGCTGGCTAAGAGAGAAAGGAATCAGAACGCACAGTGAGTGCACTGCAGCCTGTTATAGTTGATCAGTGTATATGTATGTGTACTGATGATAGTAAACGAAACAAACTGAATCAATCACATTTATAAGAATATTATACGTGACATAACAGTGAATAGTTGAATTGCAAAATGAATTATATAAAAATGCTTGGGTGGGTGGTGCTTTTCTAGAAACAAAATAAAACAGCCAGGTCATATGGGAGAATATAATAATATCCAGCACCAGTTTATAATATTACAAAAGCACTATGCTGTATCACTGCATTCCATCTGACTCTAATCCCATCCTGGTGTTTAAGCTCTAAATATAGTGCTGTTACCACAGCGATAGAAAAGGAAGTCAGTGGGAAGCTGTAGGTGTGATGTGCTGACGCGCTGCTCTAGAAAAACCTGCTCACACCCAGCACGAACCAAAAGGCACTTTTATTTCAACTTGCTAATGTCTGTTCAACTGCAACTACTTTACCTTGAGGATGTTCTCCAGGACATAGAGCTGCTGAGCGGCGTTGTGAATGCGGATGGAGCCGCCACCGATCTCACTGCCGTTCAGCACCAAGTCGTAGTGTTGGCCACGCACCTGACAAACGGATCGGCAGAAAAAAGGATGACACAAACAAAAAATGGAAATGGAGGAGATGACACAAATAAACATACACGAACTATAAATATACCAAATATGCTAAATGGTGCTGGTTTAAATTCTCTCAGTCCCATTCCCACCATGAGGAATGTGATAAGGGGTAATTCAAATTCAAATTTCAAATACAAATTCAAATTTTATTTGTCACATACAAATTATACACAGTACAATATGTAGTGAAATGCTTAGTACGACTGTCCA
>JAQMYF010000022.1:3975593-3986111 GCA_030014195.1 Neosilurus mollespiculum
TATATATAAAATCAAGTGTAGTGAAATATATTTGCAAATGTACAGGCAATATAATGAAATAATTTATTGCAGTGGCGATTTTTCTAGTAAAAGTCTGTAAAGTGTCTGTGTGCAAAAGTCAGCTGAGGTGGATGTTTATGTGTGAGGGGAGAGTCTACAGTGTCCAGGTACCAGTGTTCTGGTTCAGGGCCCGAATGGCCTGCGGGAAGCGTCGCATTTTGGTCGCCTGCATGTGTCAAAACGAGGCTTCGACACAGAGTAGTCTCAAACTCTTCTCAAACAGTCCGCACACGTCATGAGAAGGTCGCAAAGTTGTTGTTTTGCTCGCAAATTATTCCGTTTTCGTTCACATTTCCACGCCGAAAGTTTCAAACTTGCTGGCATCCACGATATTCCATAGACTTTGTCATCATTCGCATTTTGTTTGCACTAATACCATGCAAATAAAAAACAAAAAACAAAAAGAAAACAAAACACAACTGATTTACGAAAGATTGAATTTTTTTCAAACATCTGTAAACCAATCGTGAATTACTTGCAAATCAGTCGCAAAATTGTTGCGCGACTTTCATACGATATATGTACTTAAGGCACAAAATATTCGCTTGCATGTGGAGTCGCAAAACATCGTGACACAAATTTCAAAATTCACAAAAAAATAAATAAATAAAAAAATTCAATTTGCGTCAGTCGCTTTTCTATTGCACCTCTAGTGTGATCACTCCCTTAGACTTATAATCACAGGGTACCTATGAAAATGTTTCCTACAGTATCTGAAATATAAATTTAAATATGAATGTATAGATCCTTTAATGGGTATATGAGGTTTCTGTGGCATAGCACTGTTCCTGTAGTAGAGGAAATAAAAATCGGGACTGCAGTGCACCTTGTGGGGCTGGGTATAGAGCAGGTGGGCGTCCTCGGGCACGGGCGCAGTGAACGGGTGGTGTGCAGATTCCAGTTGCTCAGGTTCAGACTCTTTAGGTAAGAAGAGGGGAAAGTCCACCACCCACAGGAAGTGAAAAATTGAAGGGTCACGTACAGACACGCCACATCCCTCCAACAGCTCAGCACACTGCAGCCTCAGTTTCCCCAGAAGTGGACGCTGTGAGGGAAGAAATGTTTGAAATTCAAAAAGTATACCCTGCTTTCAGCCATAAAAATATTTCAACTTAGTCCGTGTGTACTACTGCATCTATGCTTTTCAGAGTGAGCTCAAGTGCGACATAGTGGTGCATTGCAAGACAGTCCATGAGATTTTTATTTTCTTAAATTAAACTAATGACACTGATACCTCCAGTGTTTTTTTCAGACTTGGCTGCCTTCAGCTTCACATCAACAAAATGAGTGTTTCCCGATAAGGCCAAATTGAAACATGAGTGGCAGTGTCCTTTACCATATATGGAAAAGGGCTTGACATCAGGAGGGTGGGTGGGGTTACATGTGCAATGTGTGATTTCCGCAGGACCTATGGAAGTCTGCACAGGTACACTGCCTAGCCAGAAGAAAAGTTACACTCTAATATTTTGTTGGAGGTGGCACAGTGGCACGGTGGTTAACACGTCTGCCTCACAGCAAGAAGGCCTGGGTTCGATTTACAGGCTCAGGCGTTTCTGTGTGAAGTTTACATGTTCTCCTAGTGCTTTTGTGGGTTTCCTCCAGGTACTCCAGTTTCCTCCCACAGTCCAAAAAACCTGCACAGAAGGCTACCTGGCTGTTCCAAATCACCCCTAGGTGTGACTGTGTATGAATGATTTTGTGTGTGTGTGTGTGTGTGTGTGTGTGTGTTGGCCCTGCAATGGCCTGGCAAGCTGTCCAGGGTGTACCCCGCCTTCACCCAGAGTCAGCTTAGATGGTCGCCAGTTTCCCCCCAACCATAATTAGGATTGAGCTGCTGAATGAATTAATATTTTGTTGGACCACCTGTAGGCTTAATTACAGCATGTAATTGGCATGGGATTGTTGAATCAGTTATTCATCAACATTATGTGGCAAAAATATGGCCAGCCAGTGTACTGGTAAGAGCGTTCTATGGTCAAATAAGGCATGGTTTGATGCTCAGCACTCTGGCAAGGTTAAGGTAACCGATTTCTTTTAATGAGCAAATAAAAAAGTGGTATTTTACTGTAGTAATGGCAGACAGTAACTATAGTGCTGGAAATTTACAGCGAAGCAGCAGATGAGGCTAAATTAAAAGCAGAGTGAAAGCTGAGCAGGGGAAAACCTGAACCGTGTTCAACTTTCTACAGATGAATCAAAGAAAAATGAGCTGGTGATTGCCAAATAGAGCGAGGGACAGCAGTAAAAGGAAGCTGCAATTATCAGTAATATAATGAATCGGGGTCAAGAAGAACAAGATGTCTCATTCATTTATTTGTGGTTAAACAGGTGGTTGGAATTCTGTGGCTTGTTGTGTAACTTGTGAGGCTGCAGTGCGGTAGCTGGGTGCTCTCAGGAGAACAATGATAAGTGGTTTAGGAGATTAAAGACAGGAACAGCCAGGAGTGGATAACGCCGTGCAATTTTAGTGATGTGAGGCGTAGAATAGTTATCTGGTCGGAATTTGTTAATTTATCATACCCCCCCAAAAAAAGAATTTTTATTGGAAAAAATTAACATTCATCAACTTAAATATTAATTCTGTGTTAAATAACAACTATTTTTGTTTCATTGTATTAACAGGGCCATTCTTCTTTTTATTCCCTGTTTGGCGGCTTTCTATTATGTAAATCCAGGACAGGAAACAGAAAAAAAAAATCCCTTTAAGAACAGGGATGGTATTTTTTCTTTAAAACACAACAGAACCAGAATTCAAGAAAGGGTAAAATAAAAATATTTTTATTTTGCCCTTTTTTTTGTATTCTTAAAGAAGCCTGAACTAGTGCTTTAATTTAAACATGTAATAATTTGAATACAGTAGTCTGTCCTGAGCTGATGGTGTACATGTAGTACTTCTCATACTATGTGTTCTGTTGAAACTCCTGCTTTAAACAGACCAGTGACACATACTGTCACAAGGTTTTCCATAATTTTCAAAAAGGAGGTTACCTTAAAAATCCTTTCATACATCTTTTTCACCTTGCCTCTGAGGGTGGGATTAAAAGTGACTGGACCCCCAGGTAGCCTTTGATGCTGCTGCCATCAGCTCAGGATGGAGAATGTCTGCATGTAGCATCGAATCTGAAGTCTCTACTTTCAAAAATGAAAATAAAAACAGACCCTGTATTAACAAGTTCTGTTACACACGTCAATAGTATCACTTCCGATACTGTGTAGATGTGTACGCGCGACACTTCCAACAGGCAAGTAGGCATACGCAGATGTACATGATGTAGTTGCAGTAGCTGCCGTGAGAGGGCAACGAAAGGACCGACTTGGAGCAAGAAAATGTTCAGGTTTTAAAATTCACTGCGCACTCGTGAAGTTAAGACTGGCGGGAATAAAAAATTCCCAATTGTTTTTTTTTTAAGAAAGTGCAAATATTAACATTGGAGGAATAAATAATGGAAAAAAATATGGAACAAGGAGTAAATAAAGAATGGCCATATCCTAAATTTTACCTTATCTTTCATTAAAAATGAACAAAACAGGTTAATAAAAAAATAACCAATATTATTCCATTCATGAATGACTGTGAAGGCTGCAGTCAGATATAAACATAAAACTTTCCCCATTTGTTTTCTTTTCTTTATCTGTAAAAATATATACTGTAGCTCGGATTTCTTTTGGAGTTCATCTCTGAGAAATAAATCAAATTAATCACACAACAGCTCTTCCCCCCTTTTAGATGTTGTGTGTGCGTGTATGTGTGTAGGTGTGCACGCATGTTTTAGTGCCATTCAAGTTGTGTTACTTCTACCTACACTGACATCACATGCATTCTGTCTACACTCCTGGGCAAAAAAAATGAGCCAAATCTGGTCTCGTCCAGCCAAGCTTTAGTGGCCTTGGCGGTGTGGGCTGGGGTGTTTATTAGTTATAAAACTAATTATTTGATATAAATTAGCTGGTGTTCAGACAAACCATCACCTTTAACTGGTAATGATGTATTTTTGGCTGTTACATACGTTTGCCGCCACACCTACAAATATGTAATTTCAAAGTTGGCTCAGTGTTTTTGCCCAGGAGTGAATTGTACGTTAGTATTTCTCTTGCACCCAGTGAAGAGAGGGCGGGTCAGGACACAGGGCTGCTGCATGATGATTGGATAATGTTAAAGTACCTGGAACACCTTTTTAAGTGATAGCAGAACTGAAGCGGTTAAAGTTTAGTTCTACTTGGATTTAGTTAAGTAGTGGGTTTTTTTTTTTTTTTTAGTAAAGTCTGCTAGCTTATTGTGCATGATGAGACTCAGAATTATAGTGCAGGGCAGATCAACACCCAAGATCGATTTGGTTTGGGTCTTTTTAACTCTCCTGGTGTGAGAAGGTGAGCTGGCTGACTGGAAGTGCTATGATAAAGAGAATATACTGCTGGCCTTTGAATGAAACCATCTGAAGATGTTTGGATAAAACTGGGTTTTGGGAATTTGGCTCACTTTCGCAGGGTGTACACAACAATTTAGATCTAAATAACATGATGCCCTAATTGACATATGTTGTGCTTCCCCTCTTTGACAGAGCACCAACCACCACTGGAAAGTATTCATGCCTGTCCTTTCCCCAGCCCCAATATGAAGTGGCACCTGATCTCAGGGGAGGGATTTTGTGTCACGGTCTGATGGTCATGGTCTGGTGGAATCCACATCCATTTGCAGTGTGTTACTGCAGCTGGTAGTTATATAGTGGCATGTTAAACAGCTTGGGAAAAGCTTGCTTTATATTAGTCAGGATTTTTACACCATCTGCTGTTCTGAGGTCATGCAGTGATAAAGGCAGCCATGTAAGAAACAGAAAAAAGCCACTAAAGGTGGAGACTTTACTCATAGACAATATTAATTAGTACAAGGATAGAGACGAAAAGTTGAGAAAATTCAGGATGTTGTAGAGAAAACAGGTAGTTTATTTGAGAAATAGTTACACACTATTTGTTCCCTTGTTTTTTTCCCACCTATTTTTAGTTGTACTCAATTCCCATACAAGTGTTACCTCACTATCACATACAACCATCACCAATCAGTGAGGGGTGTAAGCATGAACATGCACCCTAAATTACACGCAATGCTGCCACCTGCCTCTTTACAAACTGCTGCACAAACACATTTGGATGTGGCTTAACACACTCGGAGGAAAAGCGATACCCGCCCCTTTTGTACGAATGAGCTCACAGATGCCCATGGATTGGCTGGTGATGATATGCCATCCCTCCCTCCCATCAATTAGCTCCCATGGACACCCAATCACGGATGGCCGCAGCATCATCCTGGATTCGAACTTGCGATCTCCAAGTTGATAGACAGATCACGCATCTTGTCGATCCACCACTCGGGAGCCCCCTCAGTTACACACTCTTATTTTTAGTTTCAATATTGATGAGCCTAATCCGTGCAATGTCAAAATAATCACTAATGACTTCACACCAGTATTGCAGTCCCAGCCCCAAACAGTCATTTTTCTCCATCTTCCACTTAAAGAGGTACCTTAACACAAGCACTCCTGATTAAGAGATCAGTTCCGATTTTGTTTTGTGAGGAGAAAAAAATCATTAATAAGCAACAGTCACAGTCTACATTCGAACTGAATTACTGTGTGGCTTTTCTAGCTGAGCAGCTGCACTTGGATGCTCTAATGAAGCTGAATGAAAGGGTATCATTATGGCTGCATGATGAGTGTGTGTAGTCATGTGTGCAGTACACACCACCCGCTCCTGGGCTCCGGCAGCAACGAGAAGCAGGTCTCCGGCGTTGGCGTTCGTCTTCAGCAGCAGCTGCAGCCTCGTCGTGTCTGGTATCAAGCGACCTAGAGGAGATTTGATGGATCCCTCTGCCCTTACCAACATGCAGTCCACCTCCTACACAGAAAAGCACATACACAGGACAGAGCAGCATTTACCACCTGCTCAACAGCATGTCTGAAAGATTGGGGGAAATGAACAGATTCATGATCAGTTTAGGTTTGGGTGAATTAGTTTTAAGAAGGAATACATTTATTTAATTTCATTTGGTTTTGAAATATAATAATGAATTAAAACTTTTTGAGGCCAACAAAAATGGGTTGATGGACATCACTGAGACGTTTTCCACTCTACAGCTCTTGACTCTTGCACTGCAATGCTTTCACATAATTGGCCAACTGGACAACCTGTAGCCATGCACGTGCTCCTATTAAAGTGACTGCTGTACAAAAACATAGTTCTGGTCTGAGCAACATCTGTTATTAGAACTATGTCCTTCATCAGTCCAAGGTTTTTCAATGGCGAGGAGATATCTTGTAAAAGTTATTGTATGTGATCAGAGAATTGTAACATCTTGGGTCACTCATTTTACCAGGTAGCATGAGGAGAATTAAAGGACACCTCTGGTGAATTAGTGTTACTAGCTCTTTAAAACGACCAAGTAGGACATCAGCGGTTTCTTCCAGCAACATCACTTCTTTCCCCTTGCCAAAGTATGTGCAAGTGTTACAAATCTAGTTATGCTCAGGCTCATGTTGCCTTTCTGATTGGCTGTTCCAGTGACACAAATTTGTTGGATTGGCTGGGCTTTTATACTGTGAACATTGCTTCCTATTATATATTTATATAATACTATAGATTTTTTTTATATAAATACTGTCTATATTTCATATTTCATATATTCATGTCAATTTCATATATTCATGCCAATAATTTTTCATCTCTTATACTGTAGTGAGCAAATGCAATGACATTTTGTTCTGTATACACCAGTCATTTATGTTAAAATAAGTGTAATAATTATGCTGTAAGGATGACCAATACCGGTACTCTTTAATGTCACTCCATCAGATTAAAATGCAAATTATGATTAGAGAGGAGGTGATGGAGTTGAACTGTGTAATGTAAAAAAATCCTTTTTCTGGAAGAAAGCACACACACACACAAAGTTTGTGACTTCTGGGTTTTCAAAGTAATTTCTTTCTGAGGTACCGTTTTCCCTCATCTGCTTGATGGCCTACAGAAAGACCAGAGGAACATTCACTTTTAAATGAAGTGGCTACGAGTTTAATTTTCCCTTCTTTAGTTTTAAAATCTACATAAAAATTTAATAAACCTGTCAAGACTTTTTTTGTGTTAATCTACTTTGAGTTAACAAAAACTTCCTTCAGCATTTTTACTTTATTTCTTTCATTTTGAGTCACTGAAGACCTGTAATAAAATAACACCGCGGCCTTCTGTTTCAACCTCAACACATTACTTTATGTTCTTACATCTTCCAAACCGCTTTACACTTTATTAGGGCCGCTGGGAGATGGAGCCTACCCCAGCTGACTCCGTACAAAGGCGGGGTACACCCAGACTCAACCAGTCGCATTTACATTCACACACAGGGGCAATTGAGAATATCAATTAAGCCTTATGTGCACATCTTTGGACTGTCGGAGGAAACTGAAGTCACCGGAGGAAACCCAAGTAAGGAGTTTCTCCACACAGAAATGCTCTCGGACTTGAACGCGGGACCTTCCTGCCGTGGGGTGGATGTGATAACCTCTACACAACCGCACACTTATAATAATAAGCAAGCTATTTTCTCACCAGTATCTTGAGCATTAACAAGAAACAAGACAGTGTACAGTGGTCCTCCTGTGCAGGAGTGTATCGGTTGTTGACTGGTTTCATGGGGTATTATGGCTAAAAATAATACATCCAGAGACTATCACAGTGTGCAGAATGGAAACCTACGTCCTATATTTCCCACAAACATCATTACGGATTATGGGAATACTGCACCTGCTAGAGTCATTTGTACTCTAATCTCTTGCGGTGCATTGTGGGAACTCATTAGCACAGATTTTCAGATTCACAGCGGATTTTATACTCTTACTTTTGTAAACAGACATTATGTATTACACTAGAGTTGTTTTATGACCCGTGAAAACTTATGTAAATGAAACTAAAACCCAATGTTTTTGTGGCACATGCAGGTGTGGAAGTGTGTGTGTGTGTGTGTGTGTGGTTGACCTGGGGCCACACCTGATGCTGATTATATAGGGATAGGTATTGGCACAAATGTCCTGATACAATTCAATTCCAATTCACAAGGATTTGATTCAACATCGATTCAATAATGTTAAAAGCCTACTGAACTAGCGACATTTAAAGGGCAGGACTAATTAATTGGTTAATTAATAATCAATTTATCATTATTTTAATAGTAGTCAAAGCCTGTCTATTCAATTCACTGGCTGTGTTTAATCACAGTGGAAATTAATCTTAAAAACAGACCAAAGGGTTGCAGACGCTCCCGACAAAAGGACCATTTCATAATATGCCGATATAGAACAAGCATGGCAGGTTTGAAAGCCCCAGCTTCAGCGCACAGTAAATAAATGTCTGGAAACCTAATATACAGTTTTGCCTCTCTGACCTTGAAAAGTGGGTCAAGGTTACTCACACATAAACTCATCCTAGCACTAATAGTAGTGAGCCAGCATACCAAGTCTAAAAGCCCCAGCTTCAGTGCGCTGCAGGTAAATGTATAATATTAAATCAGATCTATACAAACCCAATGAACTGATAAAACAATATTTTTGCACAGCCCTATGATTAATCAGTTCTCTCTCTCTGTCTCCCTCTCTGTGTCTGTGGGTGTGTGTGTGTGTGTGTGTTGAACTGAGTTGCTGGAATACTACTAAGTCTCTGCTGTGGTTTCATTTTGTTTTTTCCTTTTAAAGTCATAAATAAATGCTCGTCGGTCATCTCACACGGAGTCTGCTATGTTTTTCAGGTGCATAAGCCCACATTCTTTTGCTAATGGGCTGCTTTTGTTTGCTTCATGCGAGGTACTTTATAAGCCTGTGCAACCCCCAGAAATGAAAAGGGACAGTACATTGTGTTCCTGACTGCAGAGAGAAGTAGCTGTGACAGTAAATAGGGAAGATGAAACTGTTACTGCTGTTAGTTTTGCTGTTTGCGAAATTACTGTTACTCAGCACTGAACATCACAGAAGCCGTGGTGGAAGATAGCAAAGATACAGTAAAGATTCTGGAAGCTTATAATTTGTGTCCCTTAATGTAATGTACAGGATTTGTATTTGTTGTACCTCTGAATAAAGCAAGTACAATGCAAAAAGGACCCAAGTCTTTTCCTAAACCACTGATATAAGCACGTCTAAGCACATGACAAAACTACGACACGACTCTACTCGGAGGTTTAGAGATGATACTGGATTCTGCTGATATTTCACCATGGATAGACCCGAGGATGCTCCTGGACCATAGATAACCAACAGCGCATTCATTCTACAATCAACATCATCAGCACATCTAATACTGCCAGTACTGAACAGTATGGACTTTTTAAATCATTTGCACCAGACCGCCAGCTTGCACCATCACACCTACTATTGTTATACTTTTAATATTGTGAATTTCCCTCTGGGATTAATAAAGTAAGTAAATAAGTCAGTAAGTAAGTATGTATCTATCGATCTATGTATCTATCATAATGTAATTATTACACATCCAGTCTCATCAAAATACACTGAGGTTCAGACTGAAAGCTTTACATAATGTTAGAGAAAGTTGAACTACTGTATTATTCCGACTGAAACACATGTATACATATTGGACTGCGACTGCTGGGCAGCTCAATCATCGTCAAGCTTTTTACTGCATGTAAATCTGTATAAATGGATTGAAAATGGACTCTGTTCAGAGGTTTTGGCTGCGGGCTTTGACCTTTAAGCAACAGAAGAAGAAACATAGACAAATGTAAACAGAGCGAGTCTAAAGCCGATCATTGTTGGACTGAGGGAGAGAGTTCATGATGTGCCAGCTGAAAGACACACACACAGACAGAAGGAAAACACAAAATGGCAGAACAGATCCGTGTTCAGTGGAAGCACCTGAAACAGTCCAACTTCAACACCAGGAAAATCAAAACAAGTGAACACAATCCAGGTTCATACCCAAACTCTGAAACATGGCATGGTTTTATTTATGTACTGCACATTTTGTACTACGAGTTTTTAAAGTAACGATTTAATGTAATTAAAAATTAAGAACTGTTTCACAAACTCTGAGTTCAAGCTTATAAACAACTGACACATTGAATAGTCTTAAGTCATATTTTTAAGTTATTTAATTAAAGTTATTTACCATTACATAAACATTTAAAATTGGTTCACTAGAGAGAAATGTGAATATAAACAGCCTCGAAATATCCTGACTTTACTGTGTTTATTTATAACAGTTATGTGGGGAGAAAAAAAATGTGCCAACTGTAATGGTAGAATTTTGATACACATTCTCTCAATACTTGTGTAAGTAAAGAGATACAGCTAATACATGTATGGGAAACCCAGGGTCAGAGAGAGAGGGGTTGGGGGGGGGGGGGGGTAGAGAGAGAGAGAGAGAAAGAGATTAGGGGTAGAGAGAGAAAGAGCGGGGGTAGACAGAGAG
>JAQMYF010000022.1:3996177-4008193 GCA_030014195.1 Neosilurus mollespiculum
CTCTACTTCGACGTATCGAGCACTGTTCTACGGAAAATCGACTCAAGATCGTATATATATATATATATATATACATATCTTTGACAGCAACATTATGTGTGTCAACATCTGGGCATCTACACTAAAGCAGGTTTTGTTTTTGAAAACTTTAAATCATTATAATCTTATAATAAAATTATTTTATTTTATACACTGGATTAGTTCAACAAGATCTGCTTCGCATTAATAGAGACATGTATCAATGACTAAATCTATAATACTCTAATACGGAGTGTGAACGAAAGGTTTACTGCTTTAACAATCATGAATCCAGCTCATATTCGGCCAAAACCTCACACGGTGCATGTAGTTTATCACTTTTATGCATGTTTTTGTTTTATTCAATCTCATATATACACATGAATGTTTATAATTGCCGCCTTCTTTGTCCCTCCCTTTTTTACAGCACTCCGCTTTTCCTGATTTGCTGAGAGTACCTGATGAGCTATTTGTTTAGAGGAAGCAGATGTTAGCACCAAGTCTGGTCTCAAGGAGGTCGATGTTATATGCTCTGGGAACTTGAGATGCCTGCCCAAGTCAACTCGCAGTTACCAGTCTGATGCCAATGAGAGTAGGCTGGCTGCTGATGTTGGCTGTGCTCGTGGCTTCTCTCCCACTTTCACGAAAAGTATTGTCCTCTGGCCCCGGGTGTGTTTACTGTTGGCCACTGCAACGGCCACTGTCTTCAATATCTGATTGTGGCAACAACAGTAGCGGCCTACGCAGAGGGCTACGGGGCAGCTGCTCAAGATGTGTTCCAATGTGCCCCTTCCTGGACAGAGAGGACATGTTGGGAGGTCCCTCTTTCCCCAGACGTGCAGGTTGGCTGGACTGAGTATCACATCATAGACAGCTTGGATGATGAACTTGATACGCTGTGTCTCCGCCTTCCAGATGTCATTCCAGGTCAGCTTTCTCTCCAACGGTCCCTTTCACCTCGTTGAAGCCCCTGCTGCCGCTTGCACACCATCCTGCTAGTCCTCTCATCCTCAATGCCTGGTCCACCAGGAACAGATGGCATCTGTCCTTGCCTTGGGCCAGGTCGCACCTTGGTAGTGTGATGGCTCCCAGCCCTGCTCACCCAACACTCACCATGCCCAACAGTGCCTTGTGCCTTAGCCGGGACTCTGCTAGCTCCAGCCCCTTTTGAGCTCTGAACTTCCTGCCAGTCCTCACGTCGATACCTGCTGATGCAACTCTGATGTCATTGGAGTCTCAATAACCTGGTAACTCTTGTTACTGTTACTCCTGCTATACAAAGCTGCATTAGTGAGACTGCAAGGCAGACCCAGCCATCTTCGGAGGTAGGAGCTGATCTCTCTCTCCAGGATTTTACCGTAGAGAGGATTACCTCGCACACCAACAGTGGCCAAAGAATGTGGGGCAGAATGGCATGCTGATATAGTCAAGCCTTGAACCTGCCAGGTAAGCCAGACTTGTCTACTGTGTTCAACCAGGCTTCTTGATGGTAGCTTGGACTGATGTTGTGTCTGCAGTCGAAGTCCTTTCCTCGGCTCGTGACTGGTTTCTCAGTGATAGATGGTATTGTCATGCCGTCCACAAAGAAGCGAAATTTGTCCACCACTTTTCCTCTCTTCAGGACCATGGCCCTGGATTTTGTTTGTTTAAAACTCACCCTAGCCCAGTGGATGAGCTTTTCCAGGCCCTGTAGGATCCACCTGCATCCAGGCACTGGTGTTGTGGTAACTGTCACGTCATCCATAAAGGCACAGATGGGAGGCTGTCAAATTGCAGACTTAGACACTTTGCCTCAGCTGCCTTCACCAACATATTAATGGCAAGGGCTAACAGGATAACTGAAATTGTACAGCAAGTCATAATCTGTACTGAGGTGTCAATGTACTTGTTCTTAAGGACAAAGTCTGTCATTCTTCTAGCCAGAATGCTAAAGAAGACCTTTCCCTCAACACTGAGGAGTGATATGGATCAGAACTGCTCCAGCCTGGCTGAGTTCTTCTCCTTAGGTATCCAGAAACCCTCTTGCCTGTTTCCACTTGTCTGCGATGGACCCCTTTGCCAAATCACTCACAGCAACTTCCAGAGGATTCCGAGAAGGTTTGGGCAGCGCTTGTATACCATATAGGGTACTCGACTTGGGGCTGGAGCAGAGCTGGCTCTGGCTACTGTCCCCACCTCCTGGACCTCCTTTCAAGTGGGTTCTAAGGTGTTAAACTCCACTAGAGGGGTGGTATGTCCAGGGGCCTCATGTACAAAGACTTGCGTGGAATTCTTACTGAAAAATGGCGTACGCTTAAATCCAGAAAATGTCATACGCACAAAAAAATCCAGATGTATGAATCTGTGCGTACACATGAATCCAAGCACATTTCCTTTAAACATCTGAATCAACGTGGAATTGAGCGCACTTGTAGGAGTACCCGACCACTCCCTATCCACGCCCACATTTGAATATCTGCAAATCATATTTAAATGAACCCTGCACCGGAGATTCCCCTCTTCGCAGGATTAGAAAACCCTTACAATATGAGGAAGACGGGGAGGCATGCTGTCCACCGGCATTAACAACAAAGGCAGGAGGTCTGAGTGGGAGAGAATGTGCGAGGCCATGCTGTGGGGCGAACACACGCGGAATTAAAAAAAGAAGTGGTCAGACTTAAAGGTGGTTGTTAAGCGGAGGATGGCTGCCCACCGCCAAAGTCTGGCCCAATCCGGCGGGGGGAGAGGAGAGGAGGACCTCACCCTGTTTGAGCAAAGAGTCGCCGCAGTCATAGGTGACACTGTTCTTTCAGGGGTGGTGGGAGCGCATGTGGGGTCTCTGATCACCCCCCAGCTCACAGCCCTGTAAGATAAAGGTTCATGCGGAAATGTGTGCATGCTTTTTGGTTTGGCAAATTTAAACATGCCAGTATATCCAAGACTTTGACTCATGTTTAAGTACGACTTATTTACTTTTTATTTTTCTCCGTGAGACGGAGGACCCACAGCCACAGACTCGCTGGATTCCTCCACCATCCACGGCGGCTCTGGCGTCACAGAAACAGGAGATGCCTGCTGCCCGCCCGACTGGCCGTGTCCTCCCCGCGCTGTGCTGTGCAATCGGAGGCATAAATGACCGCCTGCTCGTAGTCATCCTCACAAATATCAGTGACTCAGTAAATGCATTGGTGAATGGTTGAAATCACCATCGTGCACAGTGCCAGCTTGTAGTTCCCAACCATGCTGTTATGAATAATGCGTTGAACCAGGAAACCTCGCCACAATGTTAGTTCATTGCATTTGCGCATCACATGTGATCTGTACAGTGATTGAATGAACATGCTTCCTGCTGACATAAACTCATCCTGTGCTGGCACTTTTATAGCAATGTGTGTGCAGTTGACAGCGCCGATTACATTTGAAAAACCAGCTCTTGCTGCAAAATGCACTTTAATTAACTCTGAGACTAATGTTCACATTATAAACAGTTTCCCAGCATCACCTCTAAGTGTCACCAAAGCACAAACAGCTGCAGAAACATGCGTACACCAGGCATGAAGTTGGCGTGAGGCACCACGGACATTTCACTCGATACATCTGAACTTTGCCGTGGGAAAGGACGTACGCAACGTTTTTGTGCGTACGCACCCTTTGTACATGAGGCCCCAGGAGAGCTGTGCTCCTAGCTCTTTCTCTCGGTGTGGGTCACTGAGGATGTTGTGCAAAAAGTTGTCAACTTCCTCCTGGGAACACTCAAAACATCCATTGCGTTTCTGTCCTAACAACCGCTTTGTGAAAATGAAAGCCAAATGGGTTGGATAAGTAGGAACTTCGCTTCCTTGCTCTCTCCATCCTCTGCCTCCTGTGCCACTCAGCTCTACGCAGGGTCTTGAGCTTAGTCCGTATGGTGTATCTGAGCTTCTTCTCCTCAGCTGCCTTGAACTGCTTTGCCAACATCCACAATTCTTTCCGTAAGCAGAGAATTATCTTATCTTATCTGCTTTACAGTCGGTGGTGTAAGTATTCATGCTGGCCTTAGGCTCCTCAATGCCAAACTTCTCAGCACCAAAGCTTGTGATGATGGTGGTCAGATTCTTGAGTCAGCCTTCAACATCTCCCTTTGCTGTTGTGTTGATGATTCTAGACATATCGTCATCAAACTGTTGCCACAGAATGGGCTGCTTTGTTTGAGGCCATTTGATCTGATAATTCTGGACTACTCTGCTAGGAGTAGGAGTGCTGGGAACTTGGAGGTTCTGGGCTCTGTGGGTTGACTCCAGGACGAGCTCCCCTTGGTCTCACCAGGCACTGATCCTGTGCGCTGTGCTAAAGTCGTTTACACCAAGCATTTCATCCGGCCCTGATGGACTTTTGGGCCTCGGTCATTCTTGCAGACCATACCACAGATGCATCTGCAAATCATGGTTGATAATCCATTTCATCCATTTCAAGTCGTCATTGTTAGGTCCGTCCTGTTGGGAGTCACTGGATGAACCAGTAGGTGGGTGTACAAATACATCCGTGGACGTGCTGGTACACATCATCAGTGATGTATCCTGAGAACGTTGGGTGTTTCAGGTCTCGCAACATCAGACACCCTCCCTCAGGCGAGTCAGCCGGGGCTGTAACAGGGCTAGTGCAAATGCAACTGGGGAAATTTAGTGCTTGCCACACCTGCTCTCAGTGTTGTGTAACATGCCACAATAAACTAAAACTTTAGATAAATTAACTTTGTATAGTCTGTAATATCATTCTTCCAGATCTGACGTGAGTTTTCGTGTCAGTAAGCATGTCTCTGCGTAATGTTGGTCACCACAGCTTCCGTTAAGGTTGAGTGATAAAATAGATCTAGCCACGTTCAATGCTACTGTTAGTGTTACCTTATCCGTTTGGGTCATATTTAATCATGTTATGGTTTAGGAGTTGCTCTCTGAAATAGAATTGAACTGTTACTTTATACATTTCTCCTACAAATACCACAATTTCACAGAGATAATAGGGGTAGGTGTTCAGATTTCATACCTGTAAAGGCAATAGTTAGAAAAGTCTCAAAACAATATATTTATTATATATACAATTATTATTTTTTTTACATATGCGACGATTTCATGCTGGTAGATAACAGGTTTAGATTTTCCGATTTAACGCCCATATAAAACCAATAGTCTATATCTATTTCCAGTTTTGCATACATCCAATCCAATCTAATTCACCTTTATTTATAAAGCACTTTAAAAAAACAACACCAGTTGAAACAAAATGCTGTACAGAAAACTAAAACATAAGAAACAATTAAATACATATAAAAACAATTGATAAATGAGTACAGAAATGCTAAAACCATAATAGATAATATCCTCAGGAGGTCCTAGAGACTAGGGGGAAGAAATGTGTTTTAGAATATGACTTAAAAATAGGTAACGAGGGGGCCTGCCTCACATGCAGGGGCAAGTCATTGCACAATCTTGGAGCTGCAACAGCAAAATCACAGTGCCATCTGTAAATGTTGACCTCTCACAACAATAACATATCACGTTTAAAGACGTGCTATAATATTACCACATGCATTAATCTTTGAAAATTTGTTGCACTTTTGAACAGTGGATTTTCCGCAGGTATCGCTAGTTTATAATTATAATTCCAGAAAAGTATCGGTTGGATGACCAACTCTCAGTCTTAGTCTGAACAGGATCATTCTCTCTATAAATTCCTACATTTATACATTCATTAATTTTATTCTTTTCACAGAGATTAATCGTTAGTGAGATCCCTCTGCACCAGCCGCTTTAAAATGAATTTAACTTTGCCACAGCTAACAAAGAAATAACTCTGTGAGCCATTCATTAGGTCTGACTGTATGATAACTGTGTTTGAGAGAGAGAGAGACAGCGAACTCATATCTCTTACTTACAGCTCCGTCTGGAACACAGATGGCCAGGACACAGCCGCCTGGTTGGACAATGGCGTCCCTGATGAACTCAATCTGTGTGCGCTGGAACGCCTCGCTAACATCCACAAGCTATACGTGCAAAAGATTGATGCCTTGTTAATCATGAAAAGGCTTATTCTGTCAAACCTGGATATTAAAAAGGAATCAGACTCTGA
The DNA here is from genome assembly GCA_030014195.1 of Neosilurus mollespiculum. Classification (NCBI taxonomy): domain Eukaryota; kingdom Metazoa; phylum Chordata; class Actinopteri; order Siluriformes; family Plotosidae; genus Neosilurus; species Neosilurus mollespiculum. The sequence goes on from JAQMYF010000022.1 coordinate 4,002,280, forward strand.
CCTTCATTCCAAATCTCGTGTCGGGTTTGTCCACTCCGTAATCTTTCATGGCTTCCTCGTATGTCAAACAGGGGAAAGGGGTGCTGATTGTCCCTTTGTCTTCTGGCCAGGAGTACTGCAGCAAGCCTTCGATCAAAGCCATGATCCCAGCAGCATCCACAAAAGACATCTCGATGTCTACCTAGATGTGAAGCCAGAAGCATTTCTCTGTTATAGCGAGACTGCTGTATTGACATGTGTAGGCGAGCTAACCAAGGCTGAGATTATTCTGTTTGCTTTTTTGTTCTACTGAAGTTCCCCCTCTAGGATATTAGCACACCTACAGTAGCAGAGTGTGGGAGGCTGAGAAAGACGAATCATCCCATCTGAGAATTCACTGGCATTCACAGCCCAACTCAATTCTCACACATTCAACTATTCAATCTAGGCTTTGTGTGTTTCATTACCTGTGTGAATTCAGGCTGACGGTCAGGTTTGGAACCTTCATCTCTGTAACAACGTGCCAGTTGAAAGTACCTGCGCACACACAACCAATCAGACATTAAACACTATCCTAAGAGAAAATATGTTTGTACACTCATAAATGTACACTCATATATGGTTTCCCCCCAAAAGGTTTGCACAAACCCAGAAGCACTTAAATGTATCCACTGCCTTTGTATCACCTTGAATGTTCATTGTTATAAGGCCTGTGAGCACAAAGTGCACTCCACGGTTTTCCAAGGATGGAGTAGAAGAATATGAGCGGCCTACACAGAGCCCTGAGTTCAACCCCACTTTTGGATGAATTGGACCACAGACTGTTCCTCCTCACCCAACATCATTACTCCACATCACTAATGCTTATGAGGCTACAGTCATGCTCCAATATTGGAAAGCCTTCTCAGAACAGCGGGCAAACAGTTGAGGGTGTGATGGCCAGGTGTCCACAAACATAACTGTTAATATATTTATTTTTATTTTTTTTAAATCTTATTTAAAGTATATTATTTATTTAAAAATATAAAATATGCAGTCAAGCCAGCTGCTTTCAGTCACAGTGTTTATAAAGAAACTGCTCTTCATCTTGGATAATCCAAGAATGTAACACAAGAATTTCCATCACAGGATCAATAAAGAATATCCATGTAGACATCCATCCACATATATATATATATATATATATATATATATACATACACACACACACATATACATATACACACATATACATATACACACACACACATACATACATACATACATACACACACACATCCATCCATCTATATATCCATCCATATATCCATTCGTGCACCCACTCATATATCCATCTATCCATTCATAAATCCACATATCCCTATATCTATACACTCATACATCCATCCATCAATACGTCCATCCATCTACACACCCACCCATATATCCATCTATCCATTCATAAATCCACATATCCCTACATCTATCCATCTATATGTCCATCCATCCATTCGTCCATCCATACACCCACCCATATATCCATTGTCGATTCTTATATTCATATATCCATACATCCATACACCCATCCACCTATCCATGCATTCATATATCCATCTATCTATTCCTTCTTCCATATATCTATTTATTAAGTTAATTTAAAAAATGAAAATAACTGCACTGAGGCATGGTGATAATGATCATGACATTGATATTATGTGGTCCTAAAATCCTGGCCCAATGAAGACAACAGTGAAAAAAACTGGAGCGCTTTTAACAAAAGAATGGAGACAGGTCACCATTTCACTGCACCAGATTAAAGCACTCTCATACCCTGACCTTCTGTCCTGCTGCCCTTTCTCACATCAGGAAAGCATACATGAAATCCAGTTTGACAGAACCAAGCATCATTGATCATGACACCAAACAGCCGCATGGCTTGAACTGTGGCAGAAATGTCAGACTCGTTTAAAATGTAAAGAGAATTTAACAAGCAGCAATGTTGGAGTGACTCACCTCTAAAAAATAGTCTAAGTCGAAGAAATGACTCAATCTTTTTAAAAACATTTTTTCCCATTTACTTATGTAAAATATATTAATGTAAATTACATGCATTAAGATGTATATGGAATGCAACGTGTTTGTTTATTATGTACACAAACTGTGACCCGTCATCTATTACCATGGTCCTAAATATAGTTACCTCTGGTGTAGGTATTGTGGTCATCGGCGTTTGTTTGTGAACAATTTCTTGACAAAACTATAGGACGGATTTCAGTCAGGCAAGGTCAATGTTACCCCACCAGAGTTCTGGAAAGGACTGTTTTTTTAAAGGTCAAGGTCAAAGTTCAGCATCACAGCAAGGTCATAAAATTCTGCCTATTTTTTTAAAAGAGCTGAAAATGGATTGCTTCAAGCCCTTTCTGAAATCGTGTTGGGCTGAACAGTTTTCAAAGATTCAAGTCACACTGCAAACTCCTGGCAAACCTAATTCATCTAATATCCTTTGCAAGCCAAATGTCCATCTATATAAATGATTATGCCTTCTTTAATAACCCAAGTGACACAGTGAAAACAACCATGGCCTTTAAAGTGTACCTGTGGAGAAGTTATATTACTAGCTCTTAAAAATGATCACGTACGACATCAGCGGTTCCATCAGGCAACGTCAGTCCTTGCTTCCTGCCAGGTACGTGCGAGTGCTGCAACACTACTTTTACTACTAGTTATGTACAGCGACATGTTGCTTTCTTCAGTGGCTGTTCCAGCCCTGGTAGTGACGCAAATTCATTGTTTTGTCCTATTGGCTGGGCTGCATGCAGCAGACACCAGTCTAAGATAACACATTATTGGCCAGTGCTGAGCTTTGTCACCAGGAAAATGGTGGAGGGCAAAGCATATGGCTGCACAAACAACAAACACAGGAATCATGGAAAACAAAACATAACATCGGCACAGGCCGTACTCTTAAAACCTTTCCCTTCAGACGCAGTTCAGTAGCCTGCAAGGCCACTTCAACCAAACCTGCTATCGCGTGACCTCCAGGCAGAACTACTTGGCATGAAGTCCCAGCATTTACGTTTAAAACCGGAAGATGTTCCTATGCAATTCCTTAAAAAAAAAGTCAAAAGGATGACAACAGACAGGAGTAGTGCCTCGCCAAAAGGAACCAGTACAAGTTAAGAGCCTTTAGTATGCGGGGAGTTTTATCACCTAAAATGTTGCTCACTGCTTGTTTTCTTGCGCTGGACAACCTGGCCCAACGAGTTCACCTCACATCCAGGAGGGGAAAAAATGGTTGTTCCTCATTGGTTTAGTCCCTGCTAGTTTAATAGTAATAAATAAATAAATAAATAATAAATGAACCAGTATAGTTAGTTTTATGTTAAATTAAGCTTCAACATATTACATAGCACAAATTATGCTGTAAGGATGACCACTACCACCACTCTTTAACATGAGGCTTAATTATGTTTAAGATGATCATAAAGCATTTACTGGGGAAGACATTTCAAATTAACAACGCCAAAGCCAAGCTTCCCGGGTTAATCAATGCACTCTGTAAGTGCCCCTCTAGTTGCTACTGCTTTCAATAAATAAAAACAAAATTTTTATTTCCTGATAAAAAGTTATCAACCATAAAGGAAATGAAATGGGTTTTGCAGACTTTTAAAACAACAATTTAATGACACTATGGCTATTTCACAACATACATTAAAAGGGGCACACTCACGTACCAGGCATATTAAATAAACATGAAATGCAGTGTTATCTCTTGGAAATAAAATGGAATCATAATCTCTTTCTGAAACCATTTGCTTGCTCTTGTGTGTGAGTGTTAATGCCCCCTGCACCTGACAAAACTGTATTAACAAACATCTCTGTCTTTTTTATTTCTCTTGAAATTGTATCTCTTCTTCTGTTTCTTAGCACTTGATTTCATACTTTTTCACTTTCTATGAATCAGTGTTGTACTGCAAAGTTATCAGGTATGTACATAATCATTCCTCTGGTCGTGCGGTCTTGTTATTGTTATTGTAAACATAAATAGCACTAAAAAAAGATGTAAATATGAGATACTAAACACATGAGCTGGGGTGTATCACATATTCGCCTGTGAATGAGTACCTTTAAAAGAATATTTCACGTATCATAAATACTTATAAAAAGAAAGGAGACAAAACAAATGTAATGACACGTCAAGAGAAGGACGCATTTAATGCATGTAACCTAAAAATCTAAAAACAGCCTATTATATAGCATTCATCCTTTTTAATAATTATTATTCAGCTGCCAGTCTATAAAAATAGTTTTTGACAAAGCAAGGCCCCAGACTGCACCATGAACTAGAAGTAGCTTATTAATGTGTACCAAGTGCAGCAGACAGCATGAAGCATAGGCGCTGATGAAAAACTCTTGAGAAAAGCTATTGAGTGTTGCAGCAGAAGTGCACCATAATTTACTGTGAAGTGCACATTTGTGAATGTGACTATGAGACATTAAATCAAGGTCCAAAATCCTAAAGAGTGTTTAAGGTGTAATAAAAAAATAACTTCTTTTTGGTTCGATGTTCTCGTCTGTAAAAGCCAATTTAAAGGGTTACTCATCATCATGCTTACAGCACACTTCAAGAGTAGTGCATAAAATTATGTTCCTTATATATTGGTTGGCTCAGAACCTGGGCACTATTGTTGGACTCACAGTTAATAAACCATACAGTTTTAATAGATGATCTATGTTTTAATTTGAAATGAAATAATGAAAGACATAGTAAAGACAAAAGTGGATATTTTAAGTGAATACTTTATTCGTAGTTTCTGGGACATGATACGAGGTTGACTACATTCCATTCCCCAAAAAAAGATGTGGTCCACGGAAATGTGTTCATTTATCACTATTTGTATTTTAAATTGTAACTTTACATGCCGAAGTATTCACATGCTCACAGAATACTTATAATGATAAAAAATAATGCGAAATATATATATGAGTTTTGCTTTAAATAAAAAGCCTTAGGGTCAAGGTCACTACCTCACAAGAACTAGTAACTTAAATCCCTACACAATATCAAAATTTTGTTATAATTCTGTGTTCTATAACTGAAATTTTTGTTCTTATAATTGAAGCTGAAATTATGGCCTAGTCCCTGCTAGCACTCAGCAATAACAAACTCTCTTCTTTAACCATGACGTACCATCTGTGCTTTTGCTGAGGTACACATGCTACTTCTAAGATACCAGTAATCCTGACCCTTCTGCTTTATGAATCCTTTCATCCGTCCTGATGTGCTACTACTGGTTAGAGTTCTCATCTTGGAAGCCCCTCACTCCTGCTGATGACGATCCATATGATATTCATTATCTGAGGTATATGAATATCTATGTTCTATTTACTACTGTAGTTTGTTATTTGTGCATGTAGAAGGATACACATTAACATTTTGCACGTATAGAATGGGATTTTCCTCATGGAGGGTTCAAAGTGTTTCACTGCAAGGTTTTCAATTCAGGTGAAGTGGATAGATCCGTTGGGACATTTTCATTAAAGCTGGTGAGTTCTGACAACTTCATTTTGATTTTGTCTTTCAGTTTAAGGAAATATATTTTTTCTTTCATATTTTATAGTGTTACATATTTTTTGGCCAATACACTGCAACTCTGATCGATTTAGTTTTGCCATGTGCTATGATGGATTTGAACACTTTAGAACAATAGGCACATTATCATCTTAGTTCTAAGTATTTCATAGTGAAAAGGTTTATCTTACATTAATGTTTCCACAAACACTGTTTACAGTGGAAGTGGGGAGCTGCTTACCTCAACTGGGGATGTCATCGGGAGGTGGAAGGAATACTTCGAGGACCTCCTCAATCCCACCAATACGTCCTCTGAGGAAGAGGAAGAGCCTGGGGGTTCAGAGGGGGGTCTGCCTATCACTGGGGCTGAGGTCACCGAGGTAG
>JAQMYF010000022.1:4011235-4028724 GCA_030014195.1 Neosilurus mollespiculum
ATGTCCGATCGGGAGGAGACCCCGGGGCCGACCCAGAACACGCTGGAGGGACTACATCTCTCGGCTGGTCTGGGAACACCTTGGCATCCCCCCGGAAGAGCTGGAGGAAGTGGCTGGGGAGAGGGACGTCTGGGAGTCACTGCTTAGGCTGCTCCCCCCGCGACCCGACTCCGGAACAAGCGGAAGAATATGAATGAATGAATACATTAATGTTTCATGACTATCATGCATCGCTGTAAAGAACTGAAATATGCGGAATTATACAATTTTCAACCTTTTCACACTCTTGTAACACAGGAATGGCCACCTGCCACAAATAACGATCCTATATTACGAGAGTGAGCTTGTAAATTACAAAATGTGAACGAGAATTATTTTATTACAATTATGTGGTAGACTGTTTCAGTTTAATTACATTTTAATGTTATGTGTGAATCTGCAACTAGTTATAAAAGATTCAGGGGATCAGTGGGATATTGTGAGATAATTTAAAACTTTTGTCTGCGTGTTATTATTATACTAATTGTGACCCGCTTCAGCACAGTACGAATTAAGTCGCAATGTAGTGTTTTAGGTAAGAGCCAAAGTAAGTTGAAATTGCCTTACCTGGATGGAAATGCGATTGTTTTACAACGGAAAAATCCACTTACTTTGCTGATTTTCAAACCGCTTTCGTAATTTCTCAGGGTATTATCCATATTTGGTACCAGAATACTCTACCTATTTACAGAATCACAGAAGGACTCAAATTTATTTGTCACATACAATAATCCCCGAATCATATAACAGTAAACCAACGAGAAGCCTAAAAACAGACATGACTCGGTGTAAATGGAACTCATTTTTTGCTAGGAGGACGCTAGGAAGGCAGGCAGCCGTAAGTTAATGGTTAGAGAAGCGGTTTTGGGACCAAAAGGTTGAGGAAAAATGTGTGGCGGTGGGGGAGTGAGCTGTACCTTTCCTTCCTCCACCTTCATGGCTGAAGTGCTTTTGAGCAAGGCACCTAACCCCAAACTGCTAAACAAAACAAAGCAAGGGGTGTAGCTACAAAACCTCCCGCAGGCTCAAAAAAAAGTTAAATGATGAAATACCTAACTATCTATCTATCTATCTATTTATTTATTTGGATTCCCCCCCCATTTTTGTCCCTAATTTAGTCGCATCCAATTCCCTCCCATCAAGTTTTGCCTTCCCTATCACACGACCACCACCAACCAGAGAGGGGTATAAACATGCACATGCCCGCTCTGTGAGATGCAATGCCCGCCACCAGACTTTTTTTTCGAACTGCTGCGCGTGCGTATTTGCCCATGATTGGCTGGTGATCACTGTGAGTGACAGGGAAGCGAGCATATGCCATCCCTCCCTCCCATGAGAGCTCGGCCAATTAGCTCCCACGGACCTCAAGTCACGGATGGCTGTGGAATAAATCCGAATTCGAAACTGCGATCTCACATATTTTTATTTTTCTGTCCAATTATTACATCTATGGAAACAAATATATGTACAGAAAAATTGGTTATTGGTTACTAAAGAGGGTTTTTAAAATGCATTTTTGTTGCCATGTTACGCGAGTGATCGTGAGCACTTTGTTACAATATTCCCAACTGCAGGCTGCATAAATTTCTTATTAAACATGACCAAAAAATAAATAAATAAATAAAGGTATAATGTCCCACATGAGAGACCCGTTTCTGAGACAGATCCATGTACGCAATGACTTCTAAGGTACTCAAAAATCTTTGACTTGTGTTCTTTATAACGGGGATAAAAGGAAATCAAATCATAAGCTCATATTTATACATTTAATTTTCCCTCTAATGGAATAGCTGAGTTTTTACTCAGTATTTACACCAAGAGAACAAATTAAAAGCAAGTCTGATATAATGTAACTTCCCATCGCTCCTCGTTCAGCCCTACATTGAGCTCAAAGTCACGGTATGTCAATTCTGTAATGTTTTACTTGTGTCTATGCAATTTTAGTATCAACTCCTCACTACACACACTTGCAAACTCAATACACAGTCCACTGTCAGATACATCACATCCGAGAAAAACATACTGTCACCAAGCTATATTAGTTTTGAGCTCTGGTGGAGCAGAATTGTGTGTGCTCTTACCGATCCAGACCTGCCACCATCAGAAGCTGCTTGAACTGCTGGGGGCTCTGTGGGAGACAGTAGAACATTCCAGGTTCTCCAGATGGCACCACAAACTCTTTGGCACCCTATCAAGTAAAAGAAAATGTACATGTAAACACAGCAAGCCACCGAAATGAGCTCTGTGTCACTTTCTCAAAATTAAAAAAAAACGCTGCCATTCGTTGGTGCAATGTTTGTGCTGGTTTGTGCTGTAAAAAATTTCGTTTGTGCTAATAAGGAGTTTAAGTAATTATAAAATGCATTTTCTGGTCTGTGATGTCACTCAGCCCCCACCATGCCAAAAATCTCACCAAAGTGGTCTCAGGGGTACGTTTGTGCGCCTATCTCAGCCAACTCTGGGTGAAGGCGGGGTACACCCTGAACGGCTCGCCAGACTATTGCAGGGCCAAAACACATACAACTATTCACACTCACTCTCACACCTAGGGGCAATTTGGAACTGCCAATCAGCCTACTGTCCATGTTTTTGGTCTGTGGGAGAAAAACGGAGTATCTGGAGGAAACCCATGCAAGCACGGGGAGAACATGCAAACTCCACACAGAAACGACCCGAGCACATGAATCAAACCCGGGACCTTTTTGATGCGCCAGGCACCGTGCCACCTAAACTCATTTTTCAATTCTGACAACATTTTTTAGCTTGCTTCCCTTATTACGTAATTGCTTCCTGCTCTGCTGTTGCCACGGTTATTAAATGTTCTCACCTGTTTGTCATTAGCCTTTATTACTGGGTGTATCTATATCCATGGTGTGTCTGGGTTTGTAATGTAAAGCTTTTAATCTGACCGGTGGTTCTTTTGATGTGGTTTTATTTTCTAGCTCTTTTGAGTTTTTTCAGGGTTAGCATGTCCACAACAAATCCAAAAAAGGAAAAATTATTTACACAATGGTCTTAGAAATGTATTCATTGATTAATTTCTTATGCCTACAAAAGAGCCCAACGTACATACAAAGTGGTACAAACCAATAGAGGGTGAAGATTTAGTAGTGTTTCACTGGGAGGTATTAAATAAACTGTTCGGGGTAGTGAAAAGGGGGGTGGCACTGACACAGCAACTGATTAATGCTGCACAGCTCAGTGCAGAGAGGCATATCAGGTCAACCACAAGGTTATCCTTTTCTTAATCACAGATAATTAGTCTTTAAATACTGAGCAAACAAAGCAATAATGCCTAATTAAGGCACATGATGTACATGGACTTCAGGCTAGTTCTGCTCATTTCACCTCATTATGTAAGGTACATGACGGGGGCGGTAAATAAAACCTATACAAATCAACATCCATTTAAGATATAAAGTGCTGCAGGTCCGCGTACAATGTGTACTCACATCCATCTACAATCGTATTGGCACTTTCAGACATGCCAAGTTCAAGACCATCTGTATATCATTGATGGATCTGTTGGAGAGGAATGAGTGGGCACAATCGACCAGCCCTGTGCGGGGGTAAAACTAGTATCAATATTTATCTTCATGTGGAGATTTTTCTAGTCAGTTGTTGTAGCTCTGAGTCTTACAAACATTACCTCCACCATGTCCTGACAAAGCATTTATATATATATATATATATATATATATATACACACATACATACATACATACATACATATACACACACACACACACACACAAATATATTTTCGTTCTTGCAATAACTCCAATTCTGAATTCTGCCTACTTTTAATCATTACAGGAATCTAATAAATTCCCAAAAATTACACAAGAACCTAAGTGTATTTATATTTTTCTTACTTGCTAGACACCTTGAAGCCTAGCTGTATACCTCCACATGAGCACCTCCATTTTCAGCCACAGAGGAAAATGACCTGAAGATGCTGCAGGAGTCTGCTGTGCCACAACTTCAGGTGAAAGTGACATTGCGAACGTCTTTTTTTAACCATTTTGGCAGGTTAGTGAGAGATTTCCTGACCGATGGATCGGTTGAAGGTGTCTTCTGAAATGGGCTCCACACTCCCCTGGGCTCACTCCTTGTGACTTTTATCTGTGGGGCGATATTAAAAGCATGGTGTAAGCCACAATGCCCCACGACCTGTCACAGCCTGAGGAAAGAATCCACAGTGAGGTCAGGGAAGTGGCGCTGCAAGACGTCGGCGAGGCATGCGTCCGAAGGTGGCTGAAGTTTGTCGAAAATTAAGGCGCTCATGAGGAGGTATACAGCTAGTCTTCAAGTCTTCAAATGACTCCTTTGTTGATATTAAAAAATATAAATACATTCAGTTTCTAGTGTAACCTTTAGGAATTTATTAAAAGCGTATAGTGACTTTCCTACATTTCCTCTCATGCCCCTCTACTATGCCCCTCTCATGTCATGACTCAACATGGGGTCAACAGGAGAGTGTGGCACACCTTCCCTCCTTTTGTACTGCACTGGAGTTCTGTTGCTCATCACATATGGTAACTCACAGGATGCACTGCACTCGGTGTGTGGATCTCCAAGCAGTGTGATTTCTGGTCCAGGATATCACCCATTATATCGAATGGACCTTCAACTTGACACTGACACCGAGTTATGCTTGCTATCCACCAGGCCAAACTGAAGTTACTTTTCACATTCGCATCTATTTCGCACACCTTAAAGCAATTCGATACAAAACACATTTACAGTTGAAACGGCTCAAGAAATGGGGAAGTCAAGATGAATGCTGATAGGCTGTTCCGTTTTTAATATTGATGTTTTGACCAATCATAAAGCAGCTAACACAGGTTGTACTTCACATACAATGATAAATGTAAGCTACTCTGGATATGGGTGTCTGCCAAATGCCATAAATGTAAATGTACATACAAACTATCAGTAAACAAGTTTGTGCGGGAATCAAAATGTAGGCATACAAACACAAATATAAACACTGCTTATTTACCTTAATCGGAAAGATGAACGAACCCCCCATATACCACCACTACCCCCACTCCCCATGCTGTGTTTTAACCCCGGTCACAGACTTTGTCTTGGATTTTCAGAAGAACACTAATAAAACACTCCTTGAGGATAAAATGTGTCCAGTATCTCAACCTCTTCACCCCCACACTGCAATATATTTTTCACTAGAGATCATCCATACACTGAAGTTCTAGACTCCTGTCATTGTTTATATCAGGCTGTCTGGTCAGAAGGGGGTTATTTTTATAGAACACAAACTCTCTTCTTTTGATGACATTTCAGAACAATAAATGTTTTTTTAGTGTTTTAAAGTATGATATGTATTCATTCCAAAGTTTAGTTCAGTAAACTGAATAAATGTAATCTTTATCCAACGGTTGAAGAATCAAACAAATCTAACTTTTTAATTATCTATTATCCTGAGATAGCAAACCAAAATCAGATTGCACTGTTCAGGCGCAGTGTATACTTATAACATTTAGAAAATACTACATGGGAGCACAATCTGATTCGCTCGCTATCTCTGTGAAATTAGAAATCAGAATCAGAATCCTTTACTGATCCCGGAGGAAATTGTGTAAAAAAGCGAGCGGCGTGTAGTTGCTACGCTGCGGTCCCAACTCTCCATGAAAGTAAAAGTTCCGCAGCAATAAAAAGTACAAAAACTCTCTCAACCCACAAATTAAGAGGGCAGCTACTTATAAACAATAAAATAATACGTACAAGAAAAGAGGTTAAAGTAAGTAGAAAAAAAAAAGAGGAGAAGGGAAGGAGCAACTGAAAAGGCTGCACGCCTGTTAACGCATGCGCACTACACTTCATTATTATCCAGTCAAAAGATTTTCTCCTTTCTGACTGGTGGAAAGCCATCAAAGAATTTCTGATATTGCATTGTTTCAATCGGTTAATTGGCCCAATTTACTGCATGACTGGCACAGACCAATGTTTCTCCTGACTGACATATATAAAAGAGATCGGGTCCACCCCGCAACTTCACAGTAATTATACTGTTGTAAGCATATAGATTGAGATATGGGACTACAACAGCATAAATATTCCCTCGGACATGGTGAATTATTCGGAGTGGATAATGCTTAAATCAAAGCAGCAGATTCACATTTTGTCACAGTCACTTGGAGCAAGCAATGGAAATGGAAACATTTACCATAAATCTTAGTTTGTTTTTCTTGGGTTTCCTGTATATTACTAAATGTGAATCTGCTGTTTTGATTTAAGCATTATCCACTCCGAATAATAAGCAATTATTGATCGAGGCCAAGTGTGACATGGGGAATTATTTTGTTGAGACCAAATAATTCTCTTTATCATACGGAAGACGAAAACCATAAATTTTAGTTAGTTTTTCTTGGGTATCCTGTAAAATATACCCTAAACACCCTTGAAGCTCTGTTTCTTTTTGTTTCTGAACACTGACTCAATGCACAGAGCTCACCTTGAACTGCCTTAGTGTCTGTATATAAACTATAAAAACACAATTTAGTTCAGTCTTATGTTTCCACAACACTGCCAAAGGGATTAAAGAGACACCGTTACACTGCCTGCACTGGAGGTGCACCTGTATCTGTTCTCATTTAAAAATAAATCAATAAATAAATCATAAAAGTCTTGCTATAATTATATGCTTTTTGGCTTAGATTTTGGCCTTGTAGTACATATAAAATAAAGAATCAGCTACATCCACCTCGCCCTATGTGCACAATTATTATTTATTATCCCAAGTGGATAATCCTTTAATTGAAATGTTGGACAAAACCTCATGATTTGTCATGGACTCTGATTCCAAAATCTTAGAAGTTCAACAAAATTTTTAAGAAGTTAAAAACACTTTATTCAAACTTTATTCAGAGTTTTAAAAATTTTTTTTCAAATAGAGCATCTGTGCCTTTTTACATTTAAAAATGCAAAAATAAACCATGGAATTCTCAATTCACAAAAATTTCTTTTTTGTGTCCTTTTCTTATGTCCCCACATAATATATACTACAACAATTATTTGCCCCATGGGCTCGGAGGATATTCCCTTCAACATTCCATCTTGGGGACAATTTGGCAATATCCATCACACCTTTGTGAATAATTATGTGACTTCACCTCACCATCCTTTGAAAAATGCAAAAACGTTAGCAAACGGGTGAGGAAAAATTACGGGGAGGGGCTGAGAGGAGGGAGGGAAATTAATAATGAATCTACATCAGCATATACATTGGAACCTCGGGTTTAGAATGACTCCCTTTTCAAACAAATTGGTTGACGAACATAATTTCGGAGCTATAATTGTACTCGGTTGCAGCACAAATGCTCGGTTGTCAAACAGTCTATTCGGCAACAGCTGGCAGCATGTGGACCATTCTCGTCACACAGCGCTTGCTAATGAAACACCCACTTTGGTGAGGCCATCCGTAGCCGAATGGTTAGAGAAGCGGTTTTGGGACTGAGAGGTAACTGGTTTGATTCCAGAACCAGCAGGAAAAATGTGTAGCGGTGGGGGAGTGAGCTGCACCTTCCCTTCCTCCACATTCATGGGTGAAGTGCACTTGAGCAAGGGACCTAACCCCCAACTGCTCTTCGGGCACCCCAATGTGTGTGGCAGCCCACTGTGTGTGTGTGTTCACTTTGGATGGGTTGAATGCAGAGGCAATAATTTCCCTTACAGGATTAATACAGTATATTAAAATAAAAAAAAAATACAATCACAATTTTGTATTTTTTTTATTAACTCAATTAATGTCTTAAAATGACTATACTGTGCTTTCATCATGTTGGATTATTTCCTTCTTTTATTTAAAAAAAAATAATTTTGGCCCCATCTCCTCCATATAAACTTGTCAGTGAGGTGTCTGCAGCTCGACATTATATACCAGGTATCAAGGGTGCTGGTTAACTCTGGCTTTACAACCATATGAATCCAGACCATGTCCTTACATATATTTGTTGTTATGGCACATGTACTTTCCTTCCTTCGAGATTTCTTGTCATATTAATTGCCTCGAGCAAAGAATACGGGGTATAATTAGTCTCAAAACTTGCACAGGCACTTTTTTCCTCTGCACGCACAAACACAAGCACTTTTTTGCTCCGTGCATGCACAGAACAGGACCAGCATGCACTCGACTCTACATACTGCTTACACACGCTCACTCAGTAGCAAAGCTGGCTTGCAGCCAGGAACTGTGCTGTGGTGCTGGCTCCCCCGTGTGTCATATTGGTGTAACCATGGTGATTCAGAGACAATGTTTTTATTATCCCTACAGTATAAACAGTATAGCAAAAGTTTCTGTCAGTGGTCAAATTTATATCATCCACACGTTAACTACCATTCAACCACCCAACCCTATTAGAGGGCATTACCATTCTTAAAGTTAATGCTGTAAAGAAGGACCACCTGGTCAACACTACGTCAGTGGGGCCGGTGGAGTAGCGGTTAGGTTAGTGCTGGGTTCATGATTGAGAGGGTGTGGGTTTGAATACATGTTAATGTCCCCACCATGCTAAGACCCCTGGGCAAGGTTTTAACCACAATTGTGTCTCCGTCCACCTAGCAGTGTTAATGGGTACCAGTAAAAAAGTAGCCTGTGATGGATTAGCGTCTCATCCAGGAGCAACTAGAGGCAGAAACTCCTATTTGCTTCACACTACAGAAACTGGAATAAGCTCCGACTAGATGTAAAAAAACACCAGCATGTGCCATTTTCAACTCAAATAGAATAAAGTCAGTATTAACATCAACATTGACGTATTTCACATCTAGTTTGTAGCTCAACAGAATTGTGTGTGCAGTACCTCTGAATGATGTAAGATGAAGCATTATCATGTGTGTTTACTGTATTTGCCCACTAGATATATTATTAGAATCTGTTCTATAACACAAATTAATTACTTGTAATCTTTTTCTACTTTTTCAACAGAAAGAGACATCACCTACCCCAGGGGTCCTTTTAAACAGCGTTGGGGTTTCCACATCCACAAATCCTAAAGGAATGACAGTGCTATTATAAATGATTAAAGCACAAAATAAGTTTGAGAAAATGCAATTTTAATTACAGCCCTACCGTGTACATTACACAGGTACTCTCTCATTTTCATCACAAGTCGAGATCTCAGTCTCAGATTGGCCTGCATTTGGGATGAGCGGAGATCCAGATAGCGATACTGCATTCGGAGAACTTCTGATTTCTGCCACAATAAAACATACACACACGTTAGACGTGAGCCAGTACAAAAGGCCCAGTGTGAGAACCGGGCTTTGGTTATATGCCACAGTACTAATAATTATTTGCTTAGTGAAAGACATCTTGGGTAATTAATGTAGAAACACCTTGTGGGATTCTGAGAACAAGCTAAAAGGTTTGTCTTTAAATAAGGTGTAATGACAGAAATAAATGCGCTGTAGCGAAAGCCCACCAGAGCCTAATGGGAAAAACTCAAAGTGCTAACTCCCCGTGACCACAAAATGATATAATGGAACACTTTCAGAAATGATGCATGAAATGAACTGGCTTGCAGTAAACAACTTGCCTTGACAAAATCTTTAATCTCGAAAGGCAGTTTGCGGCAGGTGTTCAACACTTCCAGGCTCTCGGCACACACTTCAATTTCTCCAGTGGACATGTTCTGAAAGGCACAACACCGCAAACAGCACACACATTCTCAAATGAGTTTTTTATGCAAATTTGTTTGGAAAATATTTCCCTGTGCTACAAGTGTGCCACTATGTGAATATTCTTGACAGATACTGCAACTTGTGAATGAATATTCATACAATCTTATTGCAAATTAATAAGAAATGTCAGAAATGTGATTTGTTAAATAGAAGCAATGTGTGAAAAGCTCAAACCTTTCGTCCCACAATCTTCAGTGCGCCAACGCCACACTGAACACTTCATTCTGGTGTTATTTTTTTTTTTTGAGAACTCATTAGCTGCGTAGTGCTGCATAAATCAAGAATACATTATTCCCGTGGCGCTATAGTGGAAGTGGCTAAACTA
Source organism: Neosilurus mollespiculum (assembly GCA_030014195.1). Classification (NCBI taxonomy): domain Eukaryota; kingdom Metazoa; phylum Chordata; class Actinopteri; order Siluriformes; family Plotosidae; genus Neosilurus; species Neosilurus mollespiculum. The sequence goes on from JAQMYF010000022.1 coordinate 4,021,305, forward strand.
CAGGATGTCAGTAGAGTCAAACAGAGTGCTCGCAGGGTCGACTTAGGGATCACAAATCCTTTTTTAACAAGTACTTCTCAATTTTACAAGTAGTTCAGCTCAAAGCACACGGTGGAGTAAGCGAACTAGAGGAGTATCAGCACCATGGTCTGCGCCATCATACCACAACTGGACCTGCACTTATGACCCTGTACTTTAGTACATCATGTGCACAAATAGGGGAGAAAGGAAATCATTTTCCTTACTATATACTACACAGGAGCTGATATCTCAGGAGAAATAACATTTTTGAGCTATAAGGTAACACGGGGTAACGTGTGTGTGTGCGTATATATATATATATAGTGGGCATCCACAAAACAGGCTTGTCGGGATAAAAAAGTAGTCTTTTTATTTTTTTCTCACATACCATATATTTCACTCTATTTCGATGTGTTGAACACTGTTCTACGGAAAATCGACTCAGGACCTATATATATATATATATATGTGTGTGTGTGTGTGTGTGTGTGTGTGTGTGTGTAAAACTTATATTTAACTTATACTTATATATGTTGCTTAAGTTTTCCTTTATTATACTGAAAATATCTAACCTTGAGAGAATGAAATATTGATTTAAAAAGTACAGTACCACTTGTTAATTTTTTTTTTTTTTGTCAATGTTCCCTAATACATTTGGTCTTGGTGAACAAGATGAACATGCACTATAATCTGAAAACATACATTAGTGGTGTATATTGGTATCATGAAATTGGATGGGGTTTTTCTAATTTAGTTTGAACTAGCTCAGATTACATGCATTGCATTAAATTTTGATGCTAGTCACATATAGCTTTTGACGGTCACTGCGGTCATCACTTTTATCAGCTCATTAACAAGTCCTATGTTTCTTCTTCATCTTCTCAAGTGGCAATGAAAAGGCCAAACATGCCCTTATTATACCATACACAAGGACAGGGCACACCTATCTAATGCTGCATCAGACTAGTTCACTGTTGCACTTACATGGGTAAAATATGTACAAATCCAAAGATGTGTCAAAATTACCCGGTCTTACCTTATTCATTGAGATCTACTGAGCCTGTATAATTGTTTTAGTATACATTACATGGTAACATAAGCAAAAAAAAGCACACAAACACTGAGCTCTTTGTACCCCGAGACAAGCAAAGTGGTTGCTGGCTAAAAGCAAACCCCAGCCAACTGGCTCTTCCAGTCATTGTAGAGTTATTCCACAAAAAGCAAGAAAGTTTATAATGAAAGTTTTTGACATTTGTTTTTTTTGTTTTTTTTAAGAATTAGGTGTTTTGCTTTTTGTTTTCACCAAACCCTACACCAGCCTGCTCCCTCCTCCCACTACTGCCAGAAAAAGCTAGTGACAAAACGGCTGCCCACTTTCGGCACTGAAGGGAAATTATTCAATAAAGGAGACAGTAAAAACAGGAAGAAAGCAATAAAAGTTAAGTGATAGGACATTCCAGGCATATTTGGAAGCAAGAAACATCAAAACTCTGGAGATGGGGACGGTGTTTTAAAAAAACGACACTAAAGTTTGTATGAAAAACAGAACTATTTGAAAATATTTTGAACAAATCGCTTTCATACAAGGCCAGCGAAATTAGATTATTAGTTTTTCGTCAAGGTTCAAACCTTTTTCATGCACAGCCAAAATCACATGCGGGCGATGGCGAGAAACTACAAATCTAATTTCGCTGGCCTAATATAAAGAGCTAACCTCAGCCAAAAGTGGACTCATTTAACAATTGCTCAGGAGAATGACAGAATGAATGAGGTATTTTTAATCAATTAAAATGAAAAATAAACCATAAAATCTTGTTATACTGCATGTAGAATGTACTGTGATTAGCCTCCTCAGGCTCGGTGGCGTTCACTGAACAGTAAGCGGTACGTACATCGCCTTTAATGATTAAATGTTATTTACCGGCTGTGCAGCATCCTACAACTTATCACTCAACTGATAAGACTAATTAGCCATGTAATTTATTTTCAGCAATAGATTATTTCTGTTACATCTGTGCTTAAGCCTCACTGCCGCAATTTCTGGCCTACTGATCAGAAAAAATAGTTTATCATGAACACTGTGAAAAAAAACCCATATTCTAAAACTCTCGTCTGCCTGAACTATGAGAACAATCCCGATCATCATTTCATTATCACACAGCCATGACACGTACCTTATTCTTCTGGCCCTCTGGACGAAGCCTGACTCTTCCTCTCACTTTGATGACCGACTCGATCGATAAACCACAGAAGGCCTCCTTCAGCTCCCGCTGAGACCAAAGACGAGAGCACAAATAAAATAAAGTGTTCAGGCTGAGGACATCAAGCAAGGACGAGGATGGGCCAACAACAAATTTTCTTCTGTGTGTTTTTGTTTTTCTTACCTCACCCTGTGGAATAAGAACTTGAACCAAACCGGTGAAGTCCCTCAAGATCACAAACAGACCCTGTCTGGAATTTCAGAAAAAAACAGCTCAACGTCATATCTCATCCCATTTGCCAAAACACTTAATCCTACTAGAGCCGCGGGGAAGCTGGAGCCTATCTCGGCCGAAACAGAGCGAAGGCAGGCCACACCCTATACAGCTTTGCAGGGCCAACACACACTACCATACACACTCACATTCACACCTAGGGGCGATTTATAACAGGGAAATGGCCTGATGTGCATGTCTTCGGACTGTAGGAAGAAACTGGAGTACCCAGAGGAAACCCACGCAGGCATACGGAAAACATGAAGAGCCCGGGAATCAAACCCAGGACCACCTGGCTGTGCGGCGGACGTGCTAACACGAGCATGGATGTAAACAACAAGAAGGCAAACCTTAAATACTGAACCCAGCCACATAACGTCACTTCCTGTCCCACGTGACTGGGCCTCAGTTCTCCACAGGTGTGACTCCGGATGGACAAACTGCTCTGACCTTCAAACACAAACAAGCAGCATCACTGAGAGGTTCAAACCCAAACCAGTTTAGAGTGTGTAAGGGGTTATCTCGTTCCCTGTGAAGGGCACACAGACTGAAACGAAGTGTTTGAGTTCCAGTCCCACTCTGCTGAGTCATTAAACAGTTTCATGGGGCTGAGTGGCTGTTACCTGAAGAGGTGCTGCTGTAGAAATGACCGGAAGAAGTCGGACGGTGTGTGAAGATGGATTGTGGGGTGTAAATAAGGCGTGTACTTCCGGGAGTGAGTGTAAACCGGAAAGAGCTCACAACACGCCGAGCTGCTCTCAGTGCTAGCAACGACGACGCGCGTGCACTCGCCATGACACACAAGTCCTGGTTATTTCTCCAAACATTACAGTACTGACTTCTCTACAGGGCTCAACAAGACACTTGTATAATAAACAAGTTCTGAAACGACAAATATTTAATACAGCCTCAAGTGCACGTGCTCAGCTCAAACTTCAAACGACACCGACTGCCTCGAACTCGTGAGATGTACACAGCGCGCGCCAGTCACAAGTGACGGTCACCTTCCCATCTCACTTCATCTGGATCATGTACAACTATTTGTTTACATTCATGAACTATTATTTTTACTCGTCACGCTCTGAAGAAACAGACGGAGTCACCTGCCACGTAACTGTCAACAAATACCCTGTAAATGCACTCTATTAGCTATATCACAGATTCATTTCAACAAACACGAGTTTACTGGTGCGGCATCCGGGATAATACACAAGTACTTCCCTACTAAATAGTATGCGAGCATAACACTACACTATTCCTACAGTATTACTCACACACTGCTGAGTACGAAAGTACACGTAAACATTTCACAGCGTCATATGAGGATCAGACTCATCTAGTCGAGCGCTCATCTAATCGATCTGTCACCACAACCGCGGCACGTCTACTTCGCAAAGTTGTAGTAATGCATTACATTATATGACCTAAATTTACTTTAACTGTATTGAGTGGGTAAGGATTTATTTCACTCCCTGTCCTCGCAGGAACTTCATTCATAGGATTTCCGCTCTACGATCAATTAGTTTTCCTAGCGCGTTGCAGGATGGGAAAGCGGGATTGTTCAAATCCAGTTCCGCCTTAACTGGCGGTTGTTAGCCATGGAGGGGCGAGTCAGGTAATGCTATGGGCTTGGTGGTTGTTAGGAAGTTGTTTTTGTTGTTATTGTTCAACGAAATTAAACATACTGTAATGTAAACAATATCTTTTTAAATTTAGTTTAAAATGCGAGGAGTTTTTGTTTCCCTTTGTGTTGCAAGCTAACGTTAGCTTTGTGTTAGCTACCGGTTCTGGTTTTATTGTGGTGCTGCAGGGTTTTATCCTGAATAATTTGTGTTTTAGTGCACTAGAAGGAGTGTAAACAACTGATTTAACACCCCACACAGTGCATGATGTAATGCAGTACAGATTTAGCTCTGGTTCTTAGCTTTCTTTGTTAATAAACACTTGTTTTGGTGTCTGTACAACGTTTAGCTACAGAGTTAAACTGAGGGTTAGTGATGTGGTAAATACTGCACTGTAATAACTATATATATAATTTGCAGTGATGTGCACACCCTCGTTAACGTCCCCAGAACACAGAGGAAAAGTTATGGACGCAGTTGTAAGGAGAACCCGTCTTTCTTCTGGTTAACACCAGGGCATTTAACAGGGCTCGGTCACAGGATCCCAATCAGCAGAGACCCTGCCAGGTCCCAGAACATCACAGTGAGTAAACAAACCTCCTGTCATCATCTCATCTACATCTGGATCTGTATAACCGTGCCATAAAAAATATAAATATGATTATTTATAACACTAAGTGTACAGGATATGATTAAAAAAAAAAAAAAAAAAAAAAAGACCTGTTTGGCCCAACATCATGCATCACAACCCACATATAAATCTATACAAGCAGTATAAAAGTGACACCTGTTAAAACACTAATAATAAGTGATTTTCTTTCTTTCTTTTTTTTTGTCACTCACTCACTTATTTGCCAAGCTGCTTAATTCTATGGTCGCAGGGAGGCTGGAGCCTGTGTCAGCCGACACTGGGCGAAGGCAGGGTAAACCATCACAGGGCAACCCACGCACACAGCCGTACACACTCTCACTTAGGGGCAATTTTGGAACAGCCAAATAGTCTGATGTGCACATCCTTGGACTGTGGGGGGAAATCAGTACCCAGAAAAAGCCCACACAAAACCCAGGACCTTTTTGCTGTGAGGCATTCGTGCTAACCACTGCCACCGTGACGCTTATTTTATTGTCGGTTTCTGGAATAAAAACTGCTTGTCCCTATTTTTAAAACTTGACCTAGTTACACGTGTCCTAGTATGACAGAGGAAAGAACCGAATCAAGTGTACGATGTTAAAACACCCCTGGATTATATTAGGTATGAAATGTGTACTGGGTTTAGGGGTGTCATGGTATTAATTAAATGTAAAAAATAAAATAAAACCTGCAAGCAATTGGTGGCAATTAAAGATTCATTTGTTGTGAAAACTTTGTATGAAATCTCCTGGAAATTATTTTTACAGAATTATTTCCTGGAAATCTTTTTGAAGAGCAAATTTACTGTAAAATCTCTTCCATTAGTATTCTTAATCACATTGTGTGTGTGTGATTCGGGTGGTGTTGTGGTTAGCATGTCTGTCTCACAGCAAGAAGGTCCAGAGTTCGAATCCCGAGTTCGGCAGGACTTTGAGGAATTTGCATGTTCTCCCTGTGCTTGTGTGGGTTTCCTCCAGCAGTCCAAAGACATGCACATTAGGCTAATTGGCTGCTCCAAATTGCCCCCAAAGAGTGTGTTGGTCCTCCAATGGTCTGGCTAGCTGTTCAGTGTACCCTGGTCCACCTAGTGATGGCTGAGATAGGCTCCAGCCTCCCTGCGTCCCTAATAGGATTAAGCCGCTTGGCGAATGAGTGAGAGTGAGTCATCATATTTACATTCACAGTTATCTTTCCCAGTTGTTAGTCTGTGTGTTAATGTGAAGAAACCTGTGTTGAGTTGAAACTGGTCATCATGTAACATGTGCTCCATGCCCTGCAGAATAAAGTGGACCCCGAGCAAGTGGCCCTTCTGTTGAAGCACGAATGGAAGCTGGCGTACGTCACCCCATTGTACCGATTCCAATACGCACAGCTGAAATTATACTCCAGACTCCTCACAGCATTCATCGTGGCTGAGAAGCAGCAGGGACTCACCATCGAGGTGGGATTGGAGGCAGGCTTGAAGGCCACCATCTCTACTGTCAGAGGAATAGCAGAAAGCGAGAATGACGCAGATACCATTTTCATCCAGGTGAATTAATCGCCACAGGGATGTTGGTGTACTCATGTACTTCTCACTAAATCAATGCCACACACATACATTTGGTGTATATACTACACAGGAAAGATGTGATCATATATTCAGGGAAATGCTGCTTCCTTTTGTCCCTGCAGTGGACCAGGTTTAAGTTTGCTTTTCCTATGTTGGCGTGTAGTATATACATAAACAATTATTCACTTCAGTCTTGGTGGATATCAATAAATATTTCCCTTGATGCTCCATTTTAGGACTATCTCCACCTCATCTTCAGTGATCATGAAAGGGTGTGATAGTCAGGTGCCCATACTTAAAGAGAGATAGTGTATGATGGTGATCTTCTGACCTCTCCTTATTTCGTAGATACATTCCAAACCAATATTTGGTGCAGACGCTATGAAACCAGTGTGGCGCGGCTGGTTGACCTGCGTCAACGGAAACCCTGAGTATCTGAGGTCACTGCCCCCTGAGTTCGTTAGTCTTCCTCTGTTCTGCAGCAACGGCGCCGAATCCCTCACAGTCATAGTGAAGTCCTGGTTCGAGCGCACCTTCGACTGTAATTTTGGTGCTCTGGTTCTGAACTCCAACACCCTGAACTGGCTGGCTGCGCTGTGGACTGGCTGCCATCCACGCAGCAATATCCGGTACCTAAGGCTGACCTGGATCCTGCCCACGCAGCCCTCGCTGGACATCACGTACACGGTGAACCCGCAGGACGCCTGGGAGCTGTGGAGCAGCCTTCACGCCGAGGACTCTGCAGATGACCAAATCCACATGGACGAAGTGCAGCGGTTTATGAACGGACTCGAGACTCACCTTTTCAGACATTTTAAGATCTACCTGTCAGCCGGGAAGCTCACGAAGGTCTCCACTACCCTCGGTTCCGCTCATTATGAGGGCAAAATCAAGGTAGGCACCATTTATTTATCTTTTATTATACAACACTTATTCACCAGAGGCAGGGGGATATCGGTGTATAGTCCTGAGAATTATCCACTGCTATCCACTCAGCCTAATGTGAATAATTATGTACACCCCACTACTACTCCTACACACTCATGTACACCCCACTACTACTCCTACACACTCATGTACACCCCACTACTACTCCTACACACTCATGTACACCCCACTA